>WBNM01046400.1:0-28423 GCA_013399055.1 Ramphastos sulfuratus | reverse complement strand
ACCTGTGCTAGTGGGAGGTGTCCCTGCCTATGGCAGGGGGTTGGAACTGGCTGATCTTTGAGGTCCCTTCCAACCTTACCATTCTATGATTCTATGATTCTACCTAATAACTGGGTTGGCCATTTGCGAGTGGATTTCAGCCTGTACTGTTGTGCAAGCCACTCTGGGAACACATTGATAGTTGCCATCTACTGCACCAAAACATTTGCAAACTCATCCAGAAGAATGGATAATGAGATGTTCTCATGGCCTGCGTGCTGTAAAAATCACTTTACAACTGCTACAAAAGCAGTTACAGCTGCTTACTATTTGCTGCAGTGCTTCTCTTCACTCTCTTTTAATTACATAGAATCATAGAATGGTAAGGTTGGAAGGGACCTCAAGGATCATCCAGTTCCAACCCCCTGCCACAGGCAGGGACACCTCCCACTAGCACAGGTCACTCAAGGCCTCATCCAACCTGGCCTTGAACCCCTCCAGGGAGGGAGCAGCCACAACCTCCCTGGGCAACCTGTGCCAGTGCCTCACCACCCTCACTGCAAACAACTTCCTCCTAACATCCACTTTCAATCTCCCCTCTGCCAGTTCAAACCCATTGCCCCTTGTCCTGTCATTGCAAGCCCTTGTCAATAGCCCCTCCCCAACATTCCTGTCGCCCCCTTCAGATACTGGAAGGCTCCTCTAAGGTCTCCTGGAAGCCTTTTCTTCTCCAGGCTGCAGAGCCCCAACTCTCTCAGCCTGTCCTCAGAGCAGAGCTGCTGCAGCCCTCTGATATTGTAATCCGTAAAACAATGAGGTTAGGACACCACTTGGTTAAGCAAACAAATGGTTGTAGCTGTGTCCTGGAACAAAACAAGTGGAAAACATGAGCACTCACCTGTCTAAATGGATGCCAGCTGGCCCTGCCACCAAAACAGCCAGTCCTGTCCTGTGCTGCTCCATCCTGTCCCATCACTTCAGCTCACCTGCACAGCAAAGCAGAGCCAGGGACCTGATCCAGGTTCTAACCAACCTGAGAAAACCCAGCAACTGTGGCTTATGGTGGTGGTGGCCCTAATGCACCAAGAAAGACATTGTTCCAGCTTGGGAAAGACATTGTTCCAGCTTGGGAAAGACATTGGTCCAGCTTGGGAAAGACACTCTTCCATCCTGGAACAGAACCTTACAGGGTCTTCCCACATTTACTGCAGTGCAACATTTTCCATGTCTGTCAGCAGAAGTTGTTTCTATTTAAGCAGCCTCAGGCTACCAATTGTCATTGTTATGGATCCAGACCATGATGCTCATTTCAGAGCCCTGGGGAAATGTGGTTTGGTGTGAAGGAGCACAGCTCCCCCAGGTTAGCAGGGCTGGGGCTGATTTCACTGGGGATGTGCAATGCCACAGCAGCTGGCATCTAGAATCATAGAATGGTTTGTGTTGAAAGGGACCTTGAAGATCATTCAGTTCCAGAACAGTGGCAGGGACACCTCCTACTAGCCCAGGCTGCTCAAGGTCTCATTCCACGTGGCCTTGAACACCTTCTGGGAGGGGGCAATCTGTTCCAGTGTCTCCCCACCCTCACTGTCACGGGCTCACAGGATGTCAGGGGTTGGAAGGGACCCTAAGAGCTCATCCAGTCCAACCTCCCTGCCAGAGCAGGACCAGACAATCCAGCTCAGGGCACACAGAACACATCCAGAGGGACCTTGAAAGGCTCCAGAGAAGGAGACTCCACAGCCTCTCTGGGCAGCCTGTGCCAGGGCTCTGGGACCCTCACAGGCAAGAAGTTCCCCTTGTGTTGAGCTGGAACCTCCTGTGCTGCAGCTTCCATCCATTGCTCCTTGTCCTATCCCAGGGAAGAGATCTCCATCCTTAGGCCTCTTTGATCACGTTGGGTGATTCTGTGCTCCACAACCTCCCCGGGCAACCTGTGCCAGTGTCTCACCACCCTCACTGCAAACAACTTCCTCCTGACACCCAGAGCAGCTCAGGTCCCTTTGTGTCAGTTAGGAGCTCTGCAATTGGGTGTGGGGTCAGAAGAGCTCTCAGTGCAACAAATGGCTTCGTTTTGAGAACGTTTGTGCCTGTTCCTTCAGCAAAGCAGGTGTTAAGCAAGCAGGCTGTCTCCTCAGAGCCCTTCCAACCCAGTGCATGGCACCACTTGTCTGGCACAGACTATCGCAGGGCTTCCTGCTGAGGCTTCCTCTTCCTAAGAGTAAAGTGGCTCCACACACCCAACAGGGTGTTGTGGGGATGGAGACATATTGTAGCACTAATGAAGCATGAGTTCAGCCTAATTAACAGGATGGCAGCAGCAATCACACAGCCTTTTCACTTGCTCTTATGCCTGCTGTTGGAGCAACAAAGTTGTGTTCCACACCGCTGCAGCCTCCTGCCTCTGCTGCAGCCCCCCTGCCTCTGCTGCAGCCCCCCTGCCTCTGCTGCCCGTTCGTACGCCTGCTAACGCTACTGCCTTGTCCCGGTGGGCTCTGCTCCAGCCCAGCCCTGAGCCTGTAGGATGGCAGATGAGGAGGCAGAGCCCCCGGGCAGTGGCACCGCTCCCCCATCCCTCACATTTGTGAGCCCCGCGGGCGGCAGTGCCGCTGGCAGCTCCCACAGCACAGTGCTTCCCCGCGCGGAGACCACGGCTCCCGTTGCGAGAAGAGTCACAGGCAGGATTCCTCTGCCTGCATGACCTGTTTCACCCCTGCTGGGAAACAACAGCATCTTCATTACCTGCTTCACAGCTCACCTGGGTGAATGGGAAAGGCTCCTGGGCTCCAGCTGCTCTCCCGTTTGGGTTTGTGAGCTGAGCCTTTGAAGGCAGCCCAGGACACACCACCCTGGGGACATGTTAGTGTCTGGTGTGGCCATGATGGAGGAGATGCCCAGACAGACACTGAGCTTGTTTCATTACTGTCAGTGTGTTCCAGGCACTCTCTTCTTTGAAGCGCTGAAAGCCTGCAGATGGGGAGCCACAGATCCTCTGCCTTGGCCTGGCTCCAGCTAGGGTAATCACAAGCTGTCTGCCTGAGTCCCCTCGTGTGGCCTCGAATGGAAAAGTCATTCCCCACTTTCCCTCCTGAAATACTGCAGTGTAGTGCAGCAGCTGCAGCACAGCAGCTCAGCAGTACCTGCGGTCCAGCAGTGGTGGGAACTGCCTGAATTCCTTCAGTAACCACCCCAGATGCCCTGGAGGAGGCTGTCCTGCTTCAGGGGATGGCTTCTGGTCCATGAGAGTTTCCAGATGACTCAAAATGTAGGTGTGCAGGCAGGGCTGGTGGCAGGGTTAGCACAGAGATGTCCACTATAGCACCCAGCGTGGGGAGAAGGTCAAGGCAGCAGCCAGAGCAGTGTGGGCAGCAGAGCAAGAAAGGAGATTCTGCCCCTTGGCTCTGCTCTGCTCAGAGCTCACCTCCAATCCTGCCTCCAGCTCTGGTGTCCCATCAGAAGGGCACAAAGGTGCTGAAGAGAGTCCAGAGGAGGCCACAAAGATGCTCCAAGGACTGGAACAGCTCTGCTGTCAGCACAGCTGAGGGAGCTGGGGGGGTGCAGCCTGCAGAGGAGAAGGCTCCAGGAGGACCTCAGAGCTGCCTGCCAGTGCCTGAAGGGATCCTGCAGGAAGGCCAAGGGGGAATGGTTTGGAGCTGAGGGAGAGCAGGGTTAGACTGCAGCTGAGGAAGAAGTTGCTGGGTGTGAGGGTGGTGAGAGTCTGGCACAGGCTGCCCAGGGAGGCTGTGGCTGCCTCCTGCCTGGGGGTGCTGCAGGCCAGGCTGGATGAGGCCATTCTGTGATTCTAAGATCTCCATTTCTGCAATAATGAAAGCTGACTGCAGAAGGTCACCTTTCCACTTTCTCATAGCTACAAAGGAGGGCAGGGATGTTCTGAGCTGTGGACCTGCTGTCAGTCACTTGGCACATCCCTCTGCAGCAACTGCTCCAGTGTCACTCAAGATCTCCCCACGACTGGAGCTCAGAGATTGACCATCTCCTGCCTTCAGACTGGATTTGTCTTTCCTCAGTTAAAGTAAATCATACACTACAGCTTTGCACAGAGCAACTTTGTAAGCAGCATGAAAAGAGATGCAGGAAGCCTTGATCAAAGGCCCTGGGAAGGTTACAGTCGTTGAGGGCATCTAACAAGTTGCCAGACTTGCTCTAAAGTGTTCCTCAGGAGCTGCAGCTGCTTTTGATGCCCTGTGTAAGTGAGGCAGGTGATGGCAGCAGAGCCTCCTCCTGAGGGATTGTAGTCATTTCTACCACTTACTGCCTAGTTCAGACTGCTAGGACTGGGGAAGTTGCCCCACTGCTACTGGGGAGAACAAAATGCAGGCAGGAGGGCTGGACAGCTTCCCAAGCTGGCAATGAGCAGGGAGATCTCTCAGTTAATGCATCTCGAGCCTCACTCTGGCTACTATTTTTGACTACAAAGCTGGGCTGGGACAAGACTGGAGAGGAAGGACACTTTAGCCATGAAGGCACATCTAGCAAATCCTTTCCTGGGCTGGTTCTTGCTTCTGTGTTGCCATATTGCTGCATGGCAGCATTGTTCCTCTTTGCAGGGTCTCTGGACAGTTCTATTTCTTCTGAAAGATGAAGAACTGATTCCTGTAGCCTTGGCACCTGACGAGCCTTGGCAGCATCCCCCCAGCTTCCTTCAAGTACCAACATCACAGATCCATGTCTCCCCCTTAGCCCCAGCAGGCAAGCCAAGTGCTGAGCAGAAGACACCAGATTGGCTTTTTAGTCCTGCAAACAGGTAGAGGAATTCCTGCAGATTAGTGACACAAAACAATGCTTGCAGTGCTCTCCTCTCCTTGTCCTGAACACAGCTCTCCAGTCCCCAGGATGGCCTTTGCCTCCCACACCTACAACAACCCACCTAGAAAAAAACACAGTTCATTTGTATGGAGTGAAAAATAATCCTTCTGAACTACTCCTTTTTTATTTACTTTCCATAGGATGAGAGGAAAATCTCCTTTGCTGGTTGTTTTGTGTCATTACTTTTATGGTACAGCAGAAATGCCTGGGGTGAAAGCAAAATGAACACCTCCAGAAGTATTACTGACTTAAAGGGTCAAAAACTGGTGGAGAACAATTCCTTTCCAAGTGCTTCACTTCATGCTAACCTTCCAGGAAGGGAGCATGACAAGCCCTTGTCAAGTCTGGCATAAAAGCAGAGCTTGGGAGTGCTCAGGAGAATTTCATAGAATCACAGAACCATAGAATGGGAAGGTTGGAAGGGACCTCAAAGCTCAGCCAGTTCCAACCCCCTGCCATAGGCAGGGACACCTCCCACTAGCACAGGTCACTCAAGGCCTTGTCCAGCCTGGTCCTGAACACCTCCAGGGAGGTTGTGGAGCACAGAAGACCTCCCTGGGCAACCTGTGCCAGTGTCTCACCACCCTCACCGCAAACAACTTCCTCCTAACATCCACTTTCAATCTCCCCTCTGCCACTTCAAACCCATTGCCCCTTGTCCTGTCAATGCAAGACCTTGTCAATAGTCCCTCCCCAGCCTTCCTGGAGCCCCCTTCAGATCCTGCAAGGCCACTCCAAGGTCTCCTGGAAGCCTTCTCTTCTCCAGGCTGCAGAGCCCCAACTCTCTCAGCCTGTCCTCACAGCAGAGCTGCTGCAGCCCTCTCAGCATCTTGGTGGCCTCCTCTGGACTGGCTCCAACACTTCCATGTCCTTCCTGTGCTGGGGGCTCCAGAACTGCACACAGGACTGCAGCTGGGGTCTGAGGAGAGCAGAGCAAAGGGGCACAATCCCCTCCCTTGCCCTGCTGCCCACACTGCTCTTGCTGCAGCCCAGCACACAGTTGCTGTCTGGGCTGCACTCACACTGCAGCCTCATCTTGAGCTTTTCATCACCCCAGACCCCCAGGGCCTGTTCCTCAGGGCTGCTCTCAGCCATTCCCCACCCAGCCTGGAGCTGTGCTTGGCATTGTGCCTACCCAGGTGCAGGACCTTACACTTGGCCTTGTTGAATGTCCTGAGGTTGGCCTGGGCACAGCTCTGCAGCCTGTGCAGGTCCCTCTGGATGGATCCCTGCCCTCTAGCAAGTGACTGTGCCACACAGCTTGGTGCCAGCTGCACACTTGCTGAGGCTGCACTGATTCCTCTGTCCATGGCACTGACAAAGATGTTACACAGCACTGACCCCTGAGGGACACCACTTGGCACTGATCTCCAGGACCAGGAGCAGGTCCTGATACAACATACATAGAATCAGAGAAAGGTTTGTGTTGGAAGGGACCTCCAAAGGTCATCCAGTCCAACCTCCTCTGCAGATCAGGTTGCTCATAGCCCCATTGAGCCTCACTTTAAATGTCTCTAAGGATGGAGCCTCAATTACTTCCCTGGACATCTTATTGCCTTAAATTGGGTGGGATGAGGAGAGACTGAGGCAGTTGGGGCTGTGCAGTCTGGAGAGGAGAAGGCTCCCAGGTGACCTTATTGTGGCCTTGCAGTTTCTGAAGGGGACTACAAGAAAGCTGGGGAGGGACTTTTTAGGCTGTCAGGGAGTGACAGGACTGGGGGGGATGGAACCAAGCTAGAAATGGGGAGAGTCAGCCTGGATGTTAGGAAGAAGTTGTTCAGCATGAGGGTGAATGTTGTAGAGTAGGGCCACAGGTTGGACTTGGTGATCCAGCCTGGATGTTTCTGTGATTCTGTGATGAGAGCCTGGCAGGGGTTGCCCAGGGAGGTGGTGGAAGCCTCATCCCTGGAGGTGTTTAAGGCCAGGCTGGATGAGGCTGTGGCCAGCCTGATCTAGTGTGAGGTGTCCCTGGGCATGGCAGGGGGGTTGGAACTGGCTGCTCCTTGTGGTCCCTTCCAACCTATTCCATGATTCTATGATCTTCATTTGCAGGCATCCTCCCCCACCTCTGGCTGGTGGAGGAGTGCTGGAGGAGATCCTGAGAGCAGAAGATGCTGATGGGGGAGCAGAGTGTGCTTAGGCATTGCAGTGTTGGCCTTTACAAATGGAGGGCAAACCTTCCTTGGTGAGCTGAGGGAAATATTCAGGGCAGGGAATCCCACTAGAAGTTAAAAGCTTTGGGGTGTCCAGGCAGCAAAGCTGGAGCTGGTGCTTAGGGATGTGGTTTAGAGCTGACCCTTCCGTGCTGGGCTGAAGGTCAGACTGGATGAGCTTGAAGGTCTCTTCCACCCAGACACATTCTGCAGTTCTGAGAGAAAATGTGTGCAGGCTCAAGGCACAGACAGACAGCTCCAAAGTGGCTTTATTGTCCCAGAGCACAGAGCACCACCAGCAACAAAGATGCTGCCTGTCTCTATTTATATTCCAAACAGTGTTGTTCCTGTAAGTCACTGCTGCTGTGTTTGCCTGAATTTTCTCCTTTGATCTGGAATAAATCAGATCCATTACACATAACAGAAGGGGACACATTCCCATGCACAGGCAGGAGTGCTCCTTTCCAGTCCAGCTAGATGCCTCCACTCCCTGGCCATTGTGCCTTCTGCTGCAGGGACCTCCTCACAGCATCACTGTCAGAACCACAGGATGGGCTGGGTTGGAAGGGACCTCCAAAGGTGATCCAGTCCAACCCCCTGCAGTCAGCAGGGACATCCTCCACTGGGGCAGGCTGCCCACAGCCCTGCCAGGTGCAAGCTTTTATCTACAAGTCCTGCCTGTGCAGGTGAAGCTGGCAGGTCTGTGGCTGAGGGAAGGATAAACTGAGCTGTCACAGGTGCCATAGGAGCTCACCATGTTAGCAGAGAGGGCTGGAGCTGCAAGGACATAGCATAACTGGAGCCAGTCCAGAGGAGGCCACCAAGGTGCTGAGAGGGCTGCAGCAGCTCTGCTGTGAGGATAGGCTGAGAGAGTTGGGGCTCTGCAGCCTGGAGAGGAGAAGGCTTCCAGGAGAGCTTGGAGTGGCCTTGCAGGATCTGAAGGGGGCTCCAGGAAGGCTGGGGAGGGACTATTGACAAGGGCTTGGAATGCCAGGAGGAGGAGGAACTGGCAGAGGGGAGATTGAAAGTGGATGTTAGGAGGAAGTTGTTTGCAGTGAGGGTGGTGAGACACTGGCACAGGTTGCCCAGGGAGGTTGTGGAGCACAGAAGCACAGAATGGGATCTTTGATCATGTTGGGTGCTTCTGTGCTCCACAACCTCCCTGGAGATCTTCTGTGCTCCACAACCTCCCTGGAGGTGTTCAGGACCAGGTTGGATGAGTTCCTGAGCGACTTGTTCTAGTGGGAGGTGTCCCTGCCTGTGGCACAGGGGGGTTGGAACTGGCTGAGCTTGGAGATCCCTTCCAACCTAACCCATTCTGTGATTCTATGATTCTATAATGACTGACAGCTGGATCTGAGAACAGCAAGTCCTCATGACATGGAGTGCAAGTGTCCCACAGGGTCGGGGAGTTTGGGGTGAAATCCTGCCTCTTTGGAAGTTGTGTGTATATATATATATATATATAAAATAAGGGAATAAGTAAAAAGAGTAATACTGGGGGGAAAAATAGTAATACTGAAAACACTCTCAGGAAACTATTTGAAGTAGGAATGGGAAAGGTTAATCAATTAAGTTAATCAATGGCTTAATTAATACTCTGCAGTTCTCCAGCCCTTCTTTTGTCCAAGGAAACAACCAAGCCAGGAAGGCAATTCCAGGCCTCTCATGCTTAAGTGCTGAGGATTCCTCATCTCTCTGCCCAAGTAAGTCTTGCTGAGCTGCTGCTCCTGCCCCACTCTGACTCAGCTCCACTGGAGCTGTCAGACCCCCAAGGTCAGTGGGCCAAGAGCCTTCTCCCACAGCACCTGTGGATATCTCAGCTCCTTCACCTGGAAACCAGATCTCAAATGGGAAACAGGCAGGGCAGGCAGGAATGGAGGAGACTTATGTAAGGACAAACCCCTGCTGCCCTGGGTGGGATGGAGCAAGCTGACCCATCCCAGCTCTCAGCAACAGCACCAAGGGAGCTCCTGCAAGGACAATAGCAGGGGAGAAGGCATCCACAGAGCTCTTTCAAACAAAACAGTAACTTTGAATTTTGCAGCCTTCTCTCTTTGCTCTCCCTGTGTTTCAGATAGCTGATGGAGAAGGAGGTTTCACCTTCACTCACAGCTGGAAGTGAGAAACCAGCAGGAAAACCTTTGCTGGAGGCAAACGGCTCCAACAGTTCCCCAGCAAGAGCCAGCCAGCTCAGGGGGGTGCAGCAACCAGCACCAACAGATTTACACACTCAGCTGCTGCAATTGAGGAACAGGCAGTGATGCCATTATGCAAATCCCTGGGCCCTGAGTGGCCAAAGCCAGAGCTCAGCATGCAGCATCCTTACTGAAACAAACCCATGCCGAGGAGGAGGCAGCTCAGGGGCAACACAAGCAGGGATTTGCTGAGTGGGGGGGCAAAGGCCCCATCATTCATCAGTAACTAACTGTGCTCAGCCCTGAACTCTGGCAGCTGGGACATCTCCTTCCTGCCTCACTATCAGATAAATTTGAGCTCACAGTGCTCTTCTGGGTCCTTGCTGAGCGAGATGGCAAAATTATTGCCTGCTACTAAAGCAAGGCTTGGAAGTCTATCAACAAAGCAGCATCCTTCCCCGTGCTAGCAGAGAGCTAAGCAGCCATTAGCATGGGTCCTTGCTAGAGCAATGCCAGCAGAGAGCTAAGCAGCCATTAGCATGGGTCCTTGCTAGAGCAATGCTAGCAGAGAGCTAAGCAGCCATTAGCATGGGTCCTTCCCTTACTCTTTTTTTTTTAAACTTGACCCTCTTCAACCTCCTTGTCAGGAGAATTGAATCTGAGGAGGTGCATTTCTCCTGGTGGATAATTCCTCATCAGCTCTGCTTATGAACTCGTGCTTCAAGGTCAGCAAAGGTCAGAGAGAAACAAGGAGTTCAATTGGGGCCTTTAAAAGCAATCAGTAATTACAGCAGCTTCTCTTTTTTTTTGCTTACCATACCTGCAAGAGAGCCACACTTTCAGAGGGGTTCTGGGCAACTCTGTCACACTTTATTTTCCACAATCTATGGCTGGCTCTGCACCAGCAGCTCAGTTCACCTTGATTCATGAATGACTGCCTCCCTCCCTACTGTAAATACAACCCTAAGCATATGGGAGAGAATTGATGGTGAATTAGGGCTGTACATTATCACCCTGATGAGCTGCATTTGTTACCCAGCAGATGTCTGGGTAGTAAAACTCCCCCATGAGTACAGTATCCTGGAGTTCCCCAATTCCTTGATAAAGTGGTCCAAGAATTTCTCCTTCCTGCTGTGCTCTGGTCCTGGTGCCCCAGAGCAGATGCTTGCTGTCTGCCCATCTCCTGCAGCACTAATCCCACTCTCCCCACGCTGCCGTCCCGGCGCAGCGCTGCACTCGCCCTGCTCCTCTCTCTCTCCTCCCCAGAAAAGCTTTGCTGCTGACATTCATCATTCTCACAATGGCAAACCACTTTGACAAGCTGAGCCAAATGCCTGGCAGATGCTGCCTCCCCGAGCTGGCAGTGTTTGTGATGCAGGTAATGCCATTATAAGCACCGAGGTGATGCTTGTTAAGCCTCTCAGCCTGCGTCTGGCCTCTCTTTTCCTGGGCACAACCACACGGCAAGGGAACAGCTGCTCTGCTCCAAGAAAAAGCCTGACAATAACAGAGGATAACTGGCATGAAACTAAAGCCCACAGAGACCAAGCTGCTGCTCCCAAGACATGGAAGCCATACAATGCTGCCTTGAAAGCTTTCAGGTGAGATTATCCTTCCCCTTGCAGTGGCTTTTCCATCCCAGGGAGGCCTTCTTTTCACAGAGGCACAGAATCAACCAGGCTGGAAGAGACCTCTGAGATCATCCATTCCAACCTATCACCTAACACCTTCTAATTACCTAACCCCTGGCACCAAGTGCCTCATGCAGCCTCCTCTTAAACACCTCCAGGGATGGGCACTCCACCACCTCCCTGAGCAGCCCATTCCAATGCCAATCACTCTTGCTGTGAAGAACTTCTTCCTAATACCCAGCCTGAACCTGCCCTGGCACAGCTTGAGGCTGAGTCCTCTTGTTTGGTGCCTGGCAGCAGAGCCCAACCCCATCTGGCTACAACCTCCCTTCAGGTAGCTGCAGAGAGCAATGAGCTCTGCCCTGAGCCTCCTCTTCTGCAGGCTGCACACCCCCAGCTCCCTCAGCCTCTCCTCACAGGGCTGTGCTCCAGGCCCCTCCCCAGCCTTGCTGCTCTTCTCTGGACACATTCAAACACCTCAACATCTTTATTAAATTGAGAACACCTCAACAGCTCCTGTCTTCCAATGGAGAGTATAAAGTGTCAGTGCCCCTCTAAAAGGCTCTGGCTCCTGAAGGCTAGGACAGCACAGATGCTCCCATACATACATGGCTATTTTTGTCCATCAGATCTTTGCAGCTGCTGTTTCTGATCATTTTGCCAAGCCATCACCTAACATGAGCCCAGGGTCCACTGGGGTTGGAACCAACGCTGGTGGAACTAGGAGGCAGCTGAGGTGGAAGTGTGTAACTTGGACTTGAACCCCAGACATTCACCTTCTTCAGAGCTCACAGCAAAGCTTTCTGACAAGGACCACGTTCCCCATCCCTTCCAGGGACACACAGAATTAAAAACTCCATAGTCACCCTCCCAGGTAGGGCTGTTTCACTGTGTGCAATTCCCTCTTGTCCTGCCTTCCAGGGGATGCAGCCCCTGGTGTGGGCACGGGCTGGAGCCCCATCGTGTGCTGAAACCACACCACGCAGAGGCTGAAAATAGGCATGGAAAAGAGAGCAGTTTCCTTTGGCATGGCCAGAACTGGCCTTTCCCACGGAGCTCACCCACTGATTTTTAGTCTACACAGACTGAGTCAGCTTTCAACACTCCTGTAGCAGAGGCTGGCACAGAAGGAGGACTCCCACAAAGCCCCACGTGAAAGCACATGGGAGCCATCCTCACCACCCTGCCGTTTCCAGGATGGCCTCATGGTGCTTTGGGGATGGGCCAGGTCACATTTCCTTTAGTGCTGTCAACACCAACAGTGGAACAAGGAATTCTCAGACCTCAGGGTTTTGGTTTTTTTCCCAGGTGAGGCCAAAGCACCAATATCTGGTAAAAAAACTCCCTCTGCTTCCTGAGGAAATCAGATTAACTTTGAGAAAAGGCAAGATCCAAGCCCACACTGCCTGTCTAGAGACCTGCTTAGTGCCCTCAGAGGAACATCCCAAAATCCACAGACCCAGGGTGCAGGGAGAGGCAGGGCTGGGGATGCAAAACTGCCTGCACCAATCTGTTCATCTCTAACAGCCTCCAGCTTCAAAAGCAATCACACCTCCAGACACACACCATTGCCTCAACCCCTGGCAGTATGAAGCCTTGTGGACAGCTTCCCTGGTCCAAGCAGAGAGCCTTGCACATCTCCTCCCCACATGCACCAGGACCAGCAGTGCCTGGTGGTACCAGGCAGAGGCCAGGCACAGCTCTTTCTCATGCAGTGCTCTCCAGGACCATTAACATCCTTCCCTGGAAATCTCAGCCTGTTGGGCATGGGAAGGGTGCAGAGAACTGTTGCTTTTGGAATTGCTTCGTGGTTCTCCTGCACACTTTGTGCTGTTCTGCAGAAAGCCAATAAAACCAACTGGGACTTACTGAGGGGAGGAGTTTGGCTGCTGGCAGCTCTCTTCTGTGTCTTCTTCAAAAGCCTGGCTTCAGTCTCTGAGTAGACATCATAGATTTGTGTAGCAGCCTGCAAGATGTTGCACAGTCCATGGCCTCGAAGGCAGCCAAGCCATGAAGCTTGCTGGAGAGCTGCTAGCAGAGCAGCACCTTCCAAGGCAGTGTTCTTCCCTAGAAAGATAACAAAGAGGAAATGAGATGAAAGGAAGTGCTTCATCCTCAGCACTCCTCCCACAGCTGCTTGCCTCTTCTCTAAGTGCACCCCAACACAGCTGACCCTGCCTGTTGGTGGGACCACACTGCCAGAGGCAGCTTAGGGCTGCTTTCTCCTCTCCCATGTGCATCTTCAGCAGGATGGAGTCACAGGAGCACTCCAGAGGGCAGCTCCTGTGCATCAGCACAACCCACTGCTGTGAGAAGCACAGAGGTGGTGTGGCTGGGGGTTGGTCACTGATGCAGCACTGCATCCAGCTGCCTGCTTCTACCTCCAAGCCCAGCAGCTCTAGCCAACAGCTGCTGCAGAAACCTGGCAGCTGCCTCACCTTCCAAGCACAGTGGTGACCTAGATGAGGTCTGTATGTCATAGAATGATTCAGGTTGGAAGGGGCCTCAAAGATCATCCTAGTCCCACCCCTCCACCATAGGCAGGGACACCTCCCACTAGAACAGGTCACGGTTTGGGTTGGAAGGGATCTCTAAAGGTCATCTAGGCCATTCCTCCTGCACAGAGCAGGGACATCCTCAACTAGATCAGGTTGCTCAGGGGCTTGTTGAGCCTGCCCTTGAGTATCTCCAGGGTTGGGGCCTCAGCTGCCTCCCTGGGCAACCTGTTCCAGTGTTCCATATCCTACCTATCAGCTTCTGGGCTGAGGATTGCTGTGCCACCAGCGTGTTGGGGATTTGCTGGCATGATTCTGGTCACCCTTAGCATCTGCATTGAGGTTCCTGCTCCTAGATTCATACTGGAACATAAAAATCAAAAGGACACCTTTGCTTGTAAGCCTCTGGGCTTGATGGGTGCACAAGTAAAAGCTGAAAGTGCTGCAAATGCAGCCTGCTGCCATCTCCAAAGCTGAACCCAACACTAACCTGTGCATCGCAGTCCCTGCCAAGAGGAGCTGTGGCAGTCTGCAGCTGGCCCGATGAGACATCAGCACTGGAGCTGGAGGTGGTGCCTGGCCCTGCAGGGAGCACTCAGCACTGCCCATCCTGACCAGGACTGCTGAAGCAATGCACTAAGGTGCTCATGCAGTAGAGATGAGGGAAGCAAGATCTGACAGGGCTGTTTTTATCTCATTGTTCATTATCTCTGTGCCCTCCTTGCAACCTCTCACGCTGGGTGTCCTTCAGNCCTCCCTGGGCAACCTCCACCAGTGTTCTAGGCTCAGCTCAGCTCTGCTTTTGTTTTAGCACCTGGAATTTGAAGACAACCTGGTTTTGCAATTAACAAGCCAAAAGCAGCAAATTAAATCCATCCAGAGATCCTGAGCAAGCTGATTGCCCATTGATAGGAGACCATGAATCTATAGCCCTGACTGAAAAGAGCAGTGGCTGCATAAACATGCTGCTGAAACAGATACCAAAATATTAGTCATGACCTTGTTAAAACAAGTTGACATGGCAAAACTCAGTCACAATAATAACCTAGAAAATGAAATAGGATGATTAGTGTCAAGAGCTAATCTCCCAGAAGCCCAGGAAATGGGATGCAAAGGAGCTTTTAAAAGAAACCAAACAAACTCATTTTTCATTATCTTCTGCCATCTTATTATTGCACGAGTGAGAAATCCATTAGCAGCTCTGCCAAGAGCTAGATAGGGCTGCTTAGTTATCTGCCACTGAGGCACTCACATCCCATGGCTATCTTGATGTCCCCTGGAAGAAGGAAAAAATTCAAAATAAAAGAAAACAAAAAGAGGAAAAAGCAGAGAGAGTAATAAATTACTGCAAGGGTTTCCCTCAAACTTATCACGCTGCATTTTCCAAGTTTATTTGGTGTTATATTTCAAGGAACCCAAAAGGCAACATTGTACAGACAGCTTCAGAAAATAAAGTTCTTACTTAGTACATTAACCAAAGCCCCATTTAGAAATAAATAAATAAATAAAGTTCCTAAGGAAAAAAATAAATCCATTTGGGGGCAGATCCTGCTCTTGCTCTTCTCCACACACAGCATTTCCTGAGCCCCTTTTTGAGCAGCACTATGGTTTGAGGAAAAGCAGCTGCAACTTGCCCCTCCCCAAATGGAGTATTTTAATTTTTTTCTGTATAATCCTTGCAGTTTTCCCATGGGTAAGATATCAAATTGATAAGGAATAAATACAAAAAAAAAAAAAAAAACCAACCCCAGTTCAATATGCTCATTGTTATTTTTAATTGAGTAATACAATCTAGGACACTTTGTTTCAATCACACCAAAGATTACAATGGACCTATAGGTTGAATTGGTTCATTTTGTTTGTTTCCTTGAATACAAAAGCCTCTCCTATGGTACACGTTACAGCCTAGCTGGGAACTGCTTCACCACATCCCAGTGGGCACAAGGTGTTGCTCACAACATCCTTGCAGCTCAATATTGTCAGCATTTCTCCCAGCTTGTATACTCCGTGCTGTACCAGGGGGTGTCCCCCGGGCTGCTCTCCTCTGGTGGCAGCATCCCACTGCTCCACCTCCTCGCCTGTTTGGAACGAAGAGCTCTGTGCCAGGCATGAGACTCGCTGGGAATGGCCAGGGACGCACATCCCGTGGTGCCAAGGAGCTGCTGGAGGCAGTCTGGGAGCAGAGGAGAAGGCAAGGCAGCAGCTCCCAGAGGTATTTGTGGAGCGGGGAGGCAGGGAGCTGGGCTTTCCCCGTTCCTCTTAGGCTCCTGGCACCATGAAGGTACTCCCAAGAGTTGTGGGAGTCAAATCAGGCCCCAGGAGGGAGATCTGTGACAAACCACAGTCTGGCACGTAGGGGAATGACTGCCCCAATGGAGGCTGCTTGTGCAAAGTAAGGATGGGGGAAAGCACCTCAATAAAGAAGCAGCAGCATGGATGCTTGGGATGTTAAGTGCTTGGGCTGGGCCAGCTCCATCTCACCCACAGCTCCACAACCTGCCAAATGCTTCCCAGGCTTTTGGGCATCTCTAATGCAAAGACTCATCTGGTGCCAGCTGGGTAAGTTGTGCACAGACAGCAAAACAAAGTCCCTGCACAGGTACAACTCCTCTGCTACCTGAGTGCAAGCACATCCCCAGCCCACCCCTAGCCACCACATCTCCTGCACCCTGCTCCACGGAGACACTCTAAAGTCAGAGTACCGAGATGCAGCAGAGGCAGTGCTGCTGAGGTTGGGCTGAGGGGCAGCAGGGGCGGCTCGCAGCAGTGCACTGGGGCTTGGTGGGGGTGGATGCTCTGCCTGCTGTCTGCCCCACACTCATCCTGCCCCTCCAGGGGGTTGTCATCACCCACGTGGGACCGGCAGTGTGCAGCACCTTGTGCTTGCTATCGTCGGGCCGAGGAGGGCTGCGAAGGGGCTTTCTGACAGTACCTGGAGCCAGGAATAGATTTTTTTACATATACAATCAACCATAAGGTAAACTGCAGAGCCATGCCCTCCGGACTGCTTTCACAGCTCTAATATTGGGTATCTTGCTGGCAGCTCCAAATCATCCCCAGAGGTTTCTCTACCTGTCTACATTTACTATGCACAGGCCTTGGGCTCCTCAGCTCGGGTGTTTGAGTCATTCCATAACCAAAGGCAGCTTAAAATAGAGAGTGTGAACTATTCCCTCCCTGCCCTGACTCCATCCTGCAGCACCTGCCAGGGAAGAGAAATGATCTTGGTATTAGGAAGGGGCCAAAGCTACAGAGCTTGGCTCAGGATTCTGGCCAGGCAGGCAGAGATTTTGGTCTGCAGCTTTTCTCTCCCTCTGCCTTTGCTGCCAGGACAGCTGACAGGCTGCCTGCACTTGTTTGCTAGATCGATGGGCACCGGGGTCACCTGCCCGTGAACAAAACACAGCACCCAGCAGCACCCAAACAGCTCTCGGGCTGCAGGAAGGAGCTATGGCACCGCTGGAGACAGCACAAAGCCTTCAGCTCCCGCAGCGCCTCTCTGCAAGCAGGCAGGAGCGGAGCGTGGCGCGTCCCAGGGGAACGAACGTGCAGCCGCTGCTCTCCCTGCTGCTGTGTCATCCTGTGGGGAGGCTGCTGCCCAAGGAACCAAGTCACTTGCACACAGAACCTTCACTAAAAGCATCTCCTTCCCCTCAGAGATCACAACAGCTCCTGAAAGGATTCTTTTTTTTCACCTACACCTGACAGAAGAGCGACGCTGCCTGGGTGCCTGCTTTCACTAACCATGGCAGGCAACTTCTATCATACCTTGAGAATTCCTTCTAACCTGCTGTTTGCATCTGGGATAAACCATCAGGGGGATATATCCTATGGGATACAGACTGTTTGCTGTCCAGTAGAGTCAACCATCACTCTGAAGTACGTTAGCAAAGACATTTCCCATGGGATACAGACTGCTTGCTGTCCGGTAGAGTCAAGCATCATTCTGAAGCACGTTAGCAAGAGGGAAGCAGCTCTCCCTGTGCTGAATGCATTGCATTAACAGCAAGTTTCCACCCGTGCTGGAGAACTGGGCCCTTAATGTAAGTGCTCAGTAACCACCAGCCCTGCTGTTTGAGCAGCACTCTGAGCTGTATAGAAGGCTTGTGGGAAATGAACCTCCATTAGTACCCATTAAGCAGTGATTTATGTCATGGGCTTAAAATAGCAAAATGAAACAGTTCTGTTTAATCTACAGTCTAAAAAAAGGCACAAGGACTTCGTGGAAGAAAAGAAAAAAACAACAAAAAACAAACAAACAAAAAAACCCCACCACCAAACCATAGCTGTTCAGATCACATTTCCAAGAACTTCAGCAGAGCATTGCTGTGAGTCGCCAGCTTTGCTTCCTGGCAGGAGTGAAACTCAGGCAGCTTCACTGCCTGCAGAGGTAAAGGATATCCTTTTGGCAGGGCAGGTCTGCCAGCTCTATGCGAATGTTAATCAACAGAAGCAACTAAAACCTCTGGTGATTGCTTTTAAAAGAGAATCTTTTTGGTCTGCAGCACATTGCACTTAGCCAAGTACTCGGTGATGAGAGAGCAGGTCTTAGGGCAAGACCAAATACGAAGAGCCCTTTTTAATCTGAACACAGGAATGAACTCTGTTCACAGCTACACAGTCTGGTTTCAATCCAATGGCCATGAAACACATCAATACTAGAAAACAAAGACAATACATTCAGAGCTGTTCTACATTGCAGAGAGCTTTAAGACTTCCCTAGCTCCCCAGGGTAACGCAGATAGAACATTCCCCTTCTATACACTGCTAGCTCCAGGTACCCACGCCTCAGTCAAATGCAACATAGCCCAGGTGATCTTCCTGGATGCTCCTCAGTCTCTGATTCTGTAAAACATGGTATTGTTTCTTTAGGAAAAAAAGGGGGAGGGAAATATTGCACTTTTTAAAATGCCTAAAAATGGAACCGAGTTCCCTTAATTCTGCCACACAGTCTGGTATTGAAAACAACAGCTTAAAAAAAGAAACAAAGAAAGAAAGAAAGAGAGGGGAAAGCAAAGAATGTTTCTGTAGTTGTTTTGTGTTCTATGTTTTTACAGCCTTCTCCATCTTCAGAACATTCTTCCTTAGCAAATCCCTCGCAGTTCCACCACCAGAGGTTGAAAAGGCAGCAGGCGCTCTCCGCCAAGCAGGCAGCTGGGAGGCACAGCTCTGCCCTCAGGCTCAGGATTTCATGGTACAAATGGGCACTACGATGACCAGGATGACTGTGCAGGCTGCTGCTGCTATCAGGGCAGCTATCTTGCACACCTTGGCTCTTCTGAACTCGGCTTCTTTGCGTTTTAGTAAGGAATCGTAGCCGGGAGTGTAAATGTCTTCCATCCAGTACTCTAAGTTGTTGGGGTTTAAAGATTCTTGAGTCTGAAAATTGAAAGGGAGACAATTGTTAATGGTCTGGGATCTGGCATTAAGAGGGACACAGAGCTGTTGGAGCAAGTCCTGAGGAGGCCACAAAGATGCTCCAAGGGCTGGAGCAGCTCTGCTGTCAGCACAGGCTGAGGGAGCTGGGGGGGTGCAGCCTGCAGAGGAGAAGGCTCCAGGGGGACCTCAGAGCTGCCTGACAGTGCCTGAAGGGAGCCTGCAGGAAGGTTGCAGAGGGACTTGTTACAAGAGCACCCACAGATAGGACAAGGGCAAACGGAGTAAAATTGAAGGAGAATAGGTTTAGATAGAATCTTAGGGAGAAATTCTTCACTAGGAGGGTGGCAAGACTCTGGAACAGATTGTCCAGAGAGGCTGTGGCTGCCCCCTCCCTGGAGGCGTTCAAGGTCAGTTGAGAGGGGTCCCTGCTCATGGCAGAGAGGTTGGATTAGATGATCTCTAAGGTCTCTTCCAGCCTAAGCTATTCATGATAGGTTGGACTGGATGATCTTGGAGGTCTCTTCCAACTTGACTGATTCTATTCAGTGAAATAACCAAAGCAGATGTGCCTGAAGGCCTCCCAACTGCATCTGAGTCTGCTGTCAGGATAAAATGGGTTATAGCTGCTTCTTGCATCATTTCAACTCCTGGTCCCAGCTCCACAGGGCTGACAAAAGTGGCAACAAAATACTGCAAAAAACAAACTCCTGCAACAGTAAATTCTGCTGCAAAATCCTTCATGCACCTCTGATTTGCCAGAAACTTCATCATCTTGATGGCATTGAAATAAAATCCCTTTAATCTGCTAGACAGCAGAGATGCCAGCACCTACCAGTGTCTCCCTGCTCTTTCAATTATTAAAGCCCAGCTGGTGGGAAGGGTTCTTCACATCCTCTCCTCATGCACTACATTTTGTACAGCTAACCCTAACTTGCTTGCAGGGTGGGGGCTGTCCAGCCCCATCTGGCCCCTAGGCCCTCTGGAGAGGCACTCTGTAGATCCTCTCCTGAATGGCTATGCCTGGCTGTGTGGGAATACACAGCCACAGCTGAGAACCTCGTGGAGGGGAGGTTGTGAGTGGATTTCCATGAGGTCACCCAGGACAAAGTGATCCTCAGCATGCAGCTCCTGAACAATCTCCTGGATGCATGCTGCTGGCTGGTCTGGGGGCAGGCTCTGAGCACTTGGCACCACACATTGCTCTGGGCCACCCCCACAGCTGAGATCAGCTAACCCCAGGGGCACAACCTCTGTTTCCCTGGGAGGCAACACTTTGCCCATTGGCAGAGTCTGAGTCTCTCTGGGTTGGAGGTGATTTGATGAGCATGCTGAAGGCTTTGTTTGCCCACACCACACAGGTAACAAAAACACCAAACCAAACAAACAAAAAATAAAAAGAAGGAAGTGAGGGAAACTTGAATTGGTCAGAAATTCTGACCAACCCTGGGAACTTCATCAGTGTCTCCATCTGCACACTTTCTTTTATTTTCTTATTTCTTCCTTAGAATTTGAGCTCTTTAAGCTTTGCATTTCCATCTTGCTTTTTTTCTTTTTCTTTTTTTTTTTCCCCCTTTCATCTTTTCTGTTAGGGAAAATGAGGCAAATATGGGAAAGCCAAGCAGCAGGCATCATATTGCACTTACCAGCAGAGAAAGGAATAAAACAGAAAGAGCATTTTGGAAAATGACAGCTTTTCCTCAAAGCTGCCTCTTGAGTCTGGGGCTCCAAAAGGCCATTTCTTTAAAAAAAGGGAAAGATTCCACACAGTGCAGTGAGGATCTCTTGACACACACCACTTCTGGGCTCCTAACAGACCTGCTCCAGAGTCTTTGGACTCAGCACAAAGAAATTTCAGCTGACTTGAAAGGCATTTGGGTAAGCCCTTAATTGGTTGATTCAGATTTTGTGGCCATGAGCTGCTGGCTGCAACTTTGCTTTGCCTGAAAGCAGTGTTTGCTGCTCCAAGAAGTGACCTTCCACCTAGCCCAGAAATAAACAATTAAAACTCAGCAATGGTTTTATGATTATTTAATGGAGATCCCTAGGACAGTATTAGCATGCTGAAAGAAGAGACCATTAGCAGAGTCTGAGATTCTACCAGTTAGGCTCTAAATTACCTACTCCAGCTCCAGCCTCATCTCTAAAAGCATCAGAAAACAGCCTGACAGTCTCATCCCAGTGGATCATCAGACACAGAGCCCACACCTGGGACAAGCTTTGGCCTGAGCAGTTCTGCAGTTTTTTTTCCCTGCAGGAAAACCCAGCAGGCCTGGGCTGTCATGTTCCAGGAGGCATTTTAAACAAGCAAAGGGTAACCCCCCCAGGACAGCCACGCTGTGCTTTAAGGAAATTACAGTTTGGGGCCTCTCTGGCTTGGTATTGACCTTTTAACTACTTCAGGCAGAAGATGCATTATTAAAAAGGCCTATTACTGTTAATCAGCTTCCTTGGCCAGACACAGGAGTGTTCATTAAAGCACAATGTATTTACTTTCAGTTCTAAACTTAATCACTGGGCAAAAAACAAAACCCAACCACTCATCAGTCTGTGTCTGTGTTGCAGGTTTGTCAGTAAGCTCTGTTACAAAGTCCAGGCAAGGGCTGTGCAGAGCAGATGCAATTCTCAGAGTCCTTTCAGAGGGACAGGATCAAAGTGGTGAAGTTTCATCACCTTTATCCCAAAGACAAATGAAGGCAATAAGCTGATTGCTCTGCTTTGCTCACAGTTGTGCAGAGCTGCTTAGAGAGAACAGCACAGCCCTACGAGGAGCAGATGGAGAAGACTTCTCCCAGGAGAGCTTTGCTCCCAAATGTCACCTCCCTTGCTGCCTCTGTGCAGCAGGTAAAGGATGCTTTGTGACTGCCTGTTGCAGAGGAACTCCTTTCAGCCTAGTCCTACTCCAGCATGCAGTCTGCAATGGCAGGGGTAGGAATTTAGGAAGCCTGCTAAAGCTTTTAAGACCCAAGAGGGAGCAAGCAGCCAAGGCAAGATCCAGCCTGGTCCCTGGGATACTTGTCTTCTGTCTGAGCCCACTCTAGCCACAATGAGGAGCAAGGGCTGGTGAGGATGGGGAAGCTGGACTGGCCAGGGCAGGTTCAGGCTGGATGTTAGGAAGAAGTTCTTCACAGCAAGAGTGACTGGCATTGGAATGGATTGCCCAGGGAGGTGGTGGAGTGCCCATCCCTGAGAGTGTGTAAAAAAAGGCTGGATGAGGCACTTAGTGCCATGGGTTAGTTGATTGGAAGGTGTTAGGTGATAGGTTGGACTCGACGATCTTAGAGGTCTTTTCCAACCTGAGTGGTTCTGTGTGTGAGTCTGTGTGATTCTGAGGTCTCTTCTGACCAGAGGTTTTCTGTGATGCTGTTTTGATGAGCAGAGGATGGAGAATGTGCATTTGTTGTGCACAGATTGCTGCACAAACACTCATGGGAGTTGAAATCCCACTCTGTGTGTGACAGTTTTACCTCCAAACCAGCCAGCACAGGGTCCTGAGGCATGCCATTAGTCTTGAGACTTGGTGCTCTTAGGTTGGCAGTTGGACTCTAGGATCTTAGGGGTCTTTTCCAACTGAAACAATTCTGTGATTGTCAGAGTGTCCTGATGCTCTCCTAGGATTTGGAGCTGGGTTGGCCTCTCGGCCCTGAGCCACCGAGGGCTGATGTGGAGCAGCAAGTCTCAGTGTCTCACACGTCAGCCTCCCTGGCAGACAGGCTCTGGAGACAAGCAGGCTCCCTGTGGCTGCACCACACAGACTGCTGATCACAGAGCCATGCCAGCACGCTGCTGCTAAGCCCTGAGCTGCAGGTTAATGTAGGCCAGCTGCTGGCAGGCCTGTCCTGGTTGAGGCAGCTCTGGAGCACTCACGCACATGCCCACCATGGGGTACCCAACACAGGCACTCAGTCCTGAGGCTGAGCAGCCCATTACAGGTCAAGGACTTTGATTTCAAATACATCACAGGCTGGGAACATTTAAATTGAAAATGTGAATTTGCCTCAGCAACCTACTCTGCTTCTTGCTGCACACTTCCAAGCTCAACTGCCATGCAAACAAGACACAGCATTAGCTGCTCTGCTCCTCACGTGACTCTGGTTTCCAACAGCCACTTCAAAGCTGCAGGGGTGATGTGTTTCACAAACACTTGTGGGACTGAACATCTTCTCCAAGTATTTTATGTCTCGTGTTCCTAGGAAAATGAAACAAGAGTCCTAACACTTAGATCCTCCATGAATAATCCAGACAGATNTCACTTCCCTCTCCCTGCTACCCACACTTCTCTTGCTGCAGCCCAGGCTCTGGTTGCTCTCTGGGCTGCCAGAGCTCACTGACAGCTCATGTTGAGCTTCTCATCCACCAGCACCCCCAAGTCCCTGTCCTCAGGGCTGCTCTCAAATCAGTCCCTGCCCAGCCTATATTGGTGCTTGGGATTGCCTCAACACAGGGATTGGGACATCTCCCCACAGCCTTTTATCCCTCAGCTCCTCTTTAGAGCTGCTAACCCCATGATGACTTAGCAGCCACCTCTCCATTGCAGAGCAAGCTAGGAGCACCAAGCTGTCAAGGATCACCACTCCGTTCTACCTTGTTACTGGCTGGGATGGGTAGGGATCAACTGGATTAGAGGTTCAACCCTGCAGAGCTCCTTCCTGAGCTAACCAAATCCCTTTTAAGTGTATATTCTGGACACATCCATTCACAACTAAGCCACCCAAATGTGGTGGTCCTCTCTCCAAAAGTAAGACACCAAATCAATCAAATGGGACTTACTTGTAGATCCAGTGCTGCAATCTTGCCTTTATCCCCCGAGTTCCTCGTGTATTCCTCTATGGTCCACGAGGGCTGGGCACGTTTCACTTCAGCCAGCTCTGTCAGCCTCATGTCTGTGTAGAGTGGGTTGCTTTTCATGTGTGACTTGAGTGAGGCAGGGTAGGGATGAGGACTAAAGACTTGCTCAATCAAGAAAGCATCTTTTGGCTGCTTAGAGAGTCTATGTGGCTGCGGGATTTCGTACTGCCTGTCTGCCTGCAATAGGGTTCAAAAGAGTTGGAGAGAAGAAACAGGACTATGAGGGGGTTAAACACAAAGGACAGAGATATTCCTTCCAGAAGCATCACATGGTTAAAGTGCCAGCTATGACAAAGGCTTTTTAGATGACTTTAATCCATATGCCCATCTCCTTCTCACAGCCAGCTCCAAGAGAAACAGCTCCACGCTCACCATGAGATAGGCACAAAGCTGATGCAGCAGTGAAATTCGGAGTCTGTCGTGTTTACAGATGATAAAGCTGTTCTGGCTGCCCTGACATGCAGGGAGGCCTGCCTGCTCTCAGCAGCCACGAGACTCATGCAGGTTTCCAGGATTCTGGTCAGAGAGCAAATTTTAACATGAAAAAGCCTTGGGGATGCCAAGAGGGACCATGCCCTGACACAGCACCATCATCCATGGTACCAGTTCAGAGTCAGGCACCGTCTGCTGCAGGGGTGAGGGAGGGACTTTCCAAGTCAGCATTTCACAGGAGAGCCAAGGTCTGGGCTTACTTCTTCCTCCTTTGCAACCTACCAACAACCCCCAGTTTAGGTGCTCTTGTTCACCCACCTGCACTTCCACCAAACCTCTTTCTCAGACTGTCTTTGCCCACATTCCCCATCAGGAGGAGGCACAGGATGTCTATCATGTGATGCCAACCAACAAGGGAGCTCAAGGGCCCCCAACTCTCACCACTGCCTATGAAACAGAAGCAGTTTCTCACACCACACACAGATGCAGCTGAGTCCAGCACAAGGACAGCCACAACAGCCTTGCAGTCTGTGAAGATGGCAGCAGGCAGCTGTTGAGAAGCTTGGGTGGAGCTTTTCTGCCCTACCAAAACAAGACCACAGCGATGCTGCATTCCCACAGTGGGAGGCTTAAGGCTCATTTAAATGACCGTGAAAGTCAGACACAGAGAACACAGCTGCAGTTAGCATCTGACAGAACACATACAAGGATTCTTTTCTTGAGGGATTTGAATCCCTGAATCTGTTTTGCTGTCTCTCAAGCTTCCCATGTCACACATGCTTCCCTGGTAGAAGCTGCCACGAGACAGTTTCAAGACAACCCTCCTGAAACGGCCGCTGGAGAATTTCCATTGCCCCCACACCCTGCTCACTAAGTTAATTACCCAGGCTCCACAGCTCACCACTGATGATAAATGCCATCATCCTCCAGAGACCTCAGCCACACCAACCCCCTCCCTTTGCCACAGAACAAAGCTTCTGAGCAACACCTTGACCGTATTGCAGCTGCCGAGTGAGAACCTATAGGTACAAGCCCGCTCCATTGTGATAACAATGAAGACAAGCATTAAACAGCAGGGCAAAGCACTGCCATACCCCGAGGCTTGCGATGACCAAGGAAGACATCCATAACCAGATTATGTTTAAGTGCTCATTATGCCAGTTAAAGTTGAAATTACCTCTTTAGATTTCCTGTGCCAGTCCTTATTTTCTCCTCCATCTCTTTCTTTCATCTCCTCTTCCGTGATGCCCGCTTGGTTGGTGTAAGTGATGGCTCTCCAGTCCCGGGGGGAGTTGGAGATGCTGGCTATTTTGGACTCGGTGGCACTGTTTTCCTCCGTCAATGACCTCGATGATCTCCTAGTAAACAAACTTTTTTTTAAGGCTTTTACTCGAAGGCTCTCGCTGTTGCTTCCACTAGCATCAGAACAGCACCATTCTGGGTTGTTCTCCAGCTTGCCCGCGTGGGGAGTGTTGTGGCACTGAAATATCTGAGGGGAGTTGCTCTCGTCGGACGCAGCATCGCTCGTCAAGGAATTGAGGTCTATCTGCACGCTGACCTTCTCGGGCTGCTGGATCTTTTGGTCCAGCTTGCTTAGTTTTCCCAGGACTTGGGAGATTTCTTCTCGCACGCCGCTGAGAGACTCCAGTTTCTTCTCTATCTCTCCAATCCTCAGCACCAACTTGCAGACGCTCGTTTTCAGCTCGTCGTCTGCGCCGCCCAGCTCCGCCCGCGGCGCTTTCTCCAGCTTGCTGCAGGCGCTCCCGTTGGAGATTTTGGTCAGGTTGTGCTCGGGGGAGCTCTCGCAGTCGGATTTGTGCACCTGGGACAAGGAGCCCGTGCTGTTGTAGCAGGAGGACTGCATCACCCCCGTGGAGCCGCTGATGCTCATGTCGTCCAGGAAGCGGAAGATGTCACTGATGTCATCGCTCACAATTTCAGAGTCATCGTCTGACTGCTTCAGGGAGTGCCTCTCTCCGTACTTGGCTTGGCCAGCCCCACACAAGTCCTTGCATTTCTTGTGCTCCAGAACTTGCTGCTCCGTCTGCGTCCCGACGCTCGTGGTCCTGTCAACACTCAGGATCTGAACAGAAGTGCAGTTAATGCTTTTATCCTTAAACTTTTTGATGGGCTCGTGCTTCTCCACATCCAGAATGGAAGGGATTTCCTTGGGCTTATGCCCATTGGGTTTCACAGCGTAGTTTGCCTGCATGATTGGCTGCTGGTCCTTGGCATTTAGGTAGGGCTGATGCCTGTCAGCCGAAGGGAAGTTCGGAGCGGGGTTGCCGGGGGCCTGGTATCGCGGCTGCTCTTCGGACTGCTTCCTGTTGAAAAACGACCTTTCGAAGTCAGGTACCTCTTCTGTGTTTAAACTCCAGCTCTTAGCTGGCCAGGCAGTTTGCTTGGTTGGCTTCCCAGTCCACTTCTTGGTGTCCTGGGGCCCAAGAACAGTAGTTGGGCCAAAATAAGTGGAGGCTTGGAGATCATCCAAACTTTCATGCTTCGCTCGCCTTTTGTCCGGTATAGGAGAATAAACTGGGTTCAGGTACTGGCTGCTGTATGGCATTTCAAAGCTGTGGTTGAAGAAAGCCTGCTTAGAGCTTTCTTTCCTGTTCTGAGGCTCTCTGTGTCCATCTTCTGGCTTTTTGTTGGATGGTATTAAGTGGGGAGATATTGTAATCAGATTATGGAAATCTTCTTTGAATATATTTCTTTTCTGGACACATGACTGCATCACAAAGGGTTCGTCATGTGAAATGAAAGTTTCTTTTATGCCTGCACTGATGGGCAAGGAGTCCTGGTCCGAAATGGATTCGTTTTCAATGTTCATGGGGAAGTAGGTGCTCTGCATCTCGCAGGGCGGAGAGGTGGCGATGGAGTAGGACGCCAGCGCCTGCAGCCTATCCAGAGAGGCAGCCCGGCCCTTCAGCTCCTTGTTCACACCCAGCAAAAAGTTGGGTTCTGAGGAGGGCACGAACTGCTGGCAGTCT
The DNA here is from genome assembly GCA_013399055.1 of Ramphastos sulfuratus. NCBI lineage: Eukaryota > Metazoa > Chordata > Aves > Piciformes > Ramphastidae > Ramphastos > Ramphastos sulfuratus. Next base: position 1,557 of record WBNM01046400.1, on the reverse strand, counting down.
TTGCAGTCCATCTTCCTGCATTTCGAAGACCTCCTGCCTGGAAAGCCCCTGCTGAAGTCCTGCTCGTTGAGCTCGCAGTTGGGCACACAGTCTGCCACGTTGCAGATTTCCGTGTCGGACCGACAGGACTCGAAGGACTCTTTCTTCTTCACTTTCTGCCTTGCGACTGGAAGCTTCTCCTTGGCCACTCCCCCGTTCATTTGTATGAGGTTGAATATTGTTACTATATCTGCCGCCACCATGATTTTCTTTGATTGCTGATTGTTTACAGTGCATCTCATCTTGTCTTTGAACAGAGTTGCTGGGAAATTGGGATCCAGGCAAGCGGTGTAAAACAGCACACTCCTGAGCTTGGCCAGCTGGGATAAATCAAACCTTGCACACAGGGACTTGCAGAGGTCCTGGTAAGAAACAGTGTTCTGCTTCATGTCCAGCTCCTCCAAGATCTTCACCAGGAAGAGTGAGGATTCCTGGTTGGACTCCATGGCCTAGGCGTGTCTTGCTGTTTAGCCTGGAAACTGTCCTCACTCCTACAGCAACACACAACAGCAAACAAAGAAGATTGTCAGGCACCCCCAGGTAATGTTCAGACCTCATGCGTCAGCCACAGACGGGACCTGACTCTCCAGCCATGCAGCTGAGGGCTTGTTTGTATATCCCATCCCCACGCTTCCGAACTCCAGGCTGTAATCCTAGCATCAATGAGATCAATACCTAAATGGAATCAGGATTTCATCCAAGGAGGCTCATTTATGCCAGAGTCTACTTAAGTGAGGCAGTGAACAAACAGCAGAAGCTTTGGAGGGGCAGACAAACAACCCCAGCCTGCTTGCTACGGGGCTTTCACAGCGCTCCTTACCAACTTGTGAGGGGCAGAAGGTGCAGATGTGTCAATCTGGCAGGAATTCCAGCCCCAGCCTACCCAGCCATGACCTACCACACCATGACAACCTCAGCTGCTCTCATATCTGGCTGCAAATGGCTCTCGGGAACGTTTACTGACAATAAACTTCCAAAACCACCTCAGAAGTTATCTGAGCACATCATCGCCACCTCGATTGCTTCAAAACATTATTTTCTCCTCTGCTTGGATGATCTCCTCTGGGTACTGTGGCACTTTTTCCTAAGCCTGATTCAGGAGTGAAAAAGCTGCCTGGTCCCATTAAAAAACAACAACAACAACAACAACAAACTCTGTGAGTCTATAAACCACAAAATTTAGAAAAGAGCAGAAAGAGTTAAAGAACAACAACCAAAAAAAAAAATCCCACTGAGGCTTGAAACCAATCCAGCAGATGCTGGAGGCTGGCTGCCAATCAGGGTGGATTTGAGGACTGAGAAATATCAAGGACAGAGAACATCCTCTCTAGTGATGTGTTCCCAGAGAAACCCAGGGAGTGCAGCTCTGTTCACCAGCCCAAAATGATAGTGCAGAGGTGGGTAGCAAAGGCTGGAGGGTGGTGTGGGTAACAGAAAGAGCTGGACAAGCACAGCTAACACTAGCAAACAAACCCCTGACATTCCGGAGCTGAAAATACCCTCTAGCTGTTATGGATT
>WBNM01046397.1:0-17899 GCA_013399055.1 Ramphastos sulfuratus | reverse complement strand
ACCCAAAGAAACAAACAAAACCCTAGCATCCCCTAACCAGCAAACTAAAAACTCAAACTGTGTTGATTTCTTCTCCATGCCCAAAATTTGGTCGATGGGGAGATGCAATTTAACATCCCTTTGAAAACTGGTCTGTGCTTAGTAAATGAAATAGCATTCAAAAACTGGAAGTAGCTTCAAAACAGTAAAATCTTTCTGGAGGTTAAAACATGAATCAATAATGAACATTTATGAATCTTTCCTCTTGAAAAAGTGGTGGAGCCATAAGGATGAGCTGGAGATATGGGGATAAAGGAGAGACAGGACCAGACTAGAGATGGCAGGATAAAAAGGAGTCAAGCACATTAATAGTCAGCAGTGAAAACCATTCATATTTGTGCCACTAAAGCATTCTTCAGAAGAAGTTTATTTTGAGGAGGTTAGATGAAGATATTCTTAATCTGCATTTTGAGTATTTGACTTTGCAGATAATGTGCTTAGGCTAGAGCAGGTAATTGTTTTTATTTGCATGCAACTGATAGATCTGTGGTAAACAATAGAAGTAAACCTATTAATGTGTCAGAAAAGTCACTCTCAAGACAGGACAATATGTGCAAGGGACTGAGCACAGCCCCAGCAGAGCTGGAGGTCAGAAGGTGTATGTTGACATGACTGCATCATGTTATGGTAGCATCCATCACGGTGGCTGGTGCTTCAGAAGAGTGCATAGATCCCTTATGCTCCTTGCTGCTTTGAAGCACAATTTGAAGTACAGTTGTGAAATGCTTCAGATCTGGCACATGACAATGGTTTTGGATAGATGTTGAATACACTATTTGACTGAGAAGGGGAAATAAAAGGAAAGGGTAAGGATGACCTTGTTGCTGACCACAGGAGAATGTTCTGCACTTGCGCTTGTATTTTATGGGTCCATGGGGACCTTCTCTCTCTTTCACTGGCTGCAGATGAGGTACATTTGAAAGCAGTCTACCATTGAAAGCCTAGAGATTTCAAAGATTATACCTTGGTGCCCTCTAAGAACTGTAGCTCAGCAATGAAATATGTTCATCCTCAGACTGCAGTCCCAGATCTGCATATAAATGGCCCAGCTTTAAAGACTACAGTGCAACAAAGGAGACTGTCGAGATCAGAAAGGTGATGCTCTTAGTTCATTCATGGCTCTGGGGCTGCCCTTGCAGTGTGCTGGAACAGCTACTGATTTCTCAGCTTTCAGAAAAATTCAGCTGCTCCAGGCATGGGCTTATGTATGCTCCTGGCTTGATAAGTAGGAGAACATGCATATATGTTTTATCTTTCTTAAATAACAACTAACTTGAACTGAAAATCAAAGCTTTTCATCCAAAGCTAAGAAAAAAAATGGACAGAGACCATAATGTATCACAGAATCATAGAATGTTAAGTTTGGAAGGGACCTCAAAGATCATCTAGTTTCAAACCCCTTGTCATAGGCAGGGACACCNCAGAGCAAAGGGGCAGAATCCCCTCCCTTGCCCTGCTGCCCACACTGCTCTTGCTGCAGCCCAGCACACAGTTGCTGTCTGGGCTGTACTCACACTGCAGGCTCATGTTGAGCTTTTCATCACCCCAGACCCCCAGGTCCTTTTTCTCAGGGCTGCTCTCAGCCATTCCCCACCCAGCCTGGAGTTGTGCTTGGGATTGTGCCTAGCCAAGTGCAGGACCTTGCACCTCACATAATTTATTTGTTTAGGATGTCAAAATCCACTGTGTTAAGAGGCACTACCAATAAACAATGGTGGTATGGTTTAGTCCTGCTCAGTAGAGTTGTGTCACTTAATGCATGTTTCTGCTGTCCATGTTGAGGTCCAGATCAGGAGATGTACCTGGTGAAGCAGGTGAACTTTTGCTATATCAAGAAGCCTCTTCACTTGTGCCAGTAGTTTGCAGTTTTACTTTCTAAGAAATGGACCTGCATATTGTGAGAGAATGATGTTCAGACTGACTGACTTCCATATGTGTGATACTGGGAAAGAAGAGATGTTGGACTCCTGATTAAAGGAAGAGGTCAAGAGTTGGGGCTTCTGACTTTCCATTTCTGACTATCAACAGTTATTTTTGTGAATCCTGAACTAAATTCTGCATAGAAGGTTGCAGCAACTCTGGAGTACCAATTCTCTTTGTAATATCTAATTTTTATGATGACTTTTTTTTTTTTTTTTTCCTACAGAAAGGATTTGGTGTGTTGTAAAATCTGGCATTCAGGACATACCTAATACTAAGAGCTACTTTTTATGAAATACAAATCTCAAATCAGTTTTATTGATCCTTTACTTTTCAATTGTGAAGACAAAAATCCACTCATTTTTTTCTTTTTTTAAATGTTTTCATTAATATGGAACAGGTTGCCCAGGAAGCCCCATCCCTGGAAGTTTTTAAGGCCAGGCTGGATGGGGCTCTGAGCAACCTGATCTAGTGTGAGGTGTTCCTCATAAATTGAACTCAACTGAACTGGCAGAGAAGGTTCCTGCAGTCAGTGCACCGCTTGTGGTCAATACTCCACTTGCCCACTAGATGGACTCAGGGAGCTCCTTTCTGCTTATNAGAGCACGGATACAAGGGCAGAGCACGGATACAAGGGCAGAGCACACTGTGTCACCTGCTCATCTCCTTTTATCAACACAGCCCGAGACTAACAGGCCTTTGGACACAGAATAGCCAATCAGAATGGCAGTTAGCCAAGCTTGACCATATTAGTTGAAGCCATAGGCTTGCTTTACCCTTTTTAGGGCAGAACACAGCCTTGCACAAGGTATGCACAAGCTGAGCCTGTGTACCTTGTTTACCACAGGATGCAAACAAGTCTGGGCAGGGCAGAGTCCTTAGTCTCAGTGGCTTCAGGTTCTTTGTCCTCTTTCCCTCAGTTGCTTCTCCCCAAAACAGAAAGAGAGAGAGCAGAAAAACATCTCTGGGCAAGCCAGGACATGTATAAGCCTATTTTGGCCTGCTTAGGCCTACCATGACAAAGTTGTCTCAGTGTAAGAACAGGAAAAAAACCTTGCATGACCATAAAGCACAAACAGATATTTATACTCCTTACCAGTCACCTTATTGCCCTCACATGTCCTGGTGTCTCAGTGCATTCAGTACACTCTTCAGCCCTATGCTTAATGGTATGCCCAAAATGTGTCAAAGCACACTATATTATTTCTCCTACCATGCCATTTTTTGCTAGTATTTTGTTTTCTTCAGCTTTTCTCAGAATGGCTAACATTCATGGAAACTATGTAATTATTAGTTCAGAGTGCCCTTTCCTGCAGTTAACAAATATCTTAATTTTAAAAGAGGCCCTTCGGTGCTGGGTCAAGGGTTGGGCTGGATGATCTTTGAGGTCTTTTCCAACCACATATATTTTGCTATACATATATTGAATGGCTTCTTTGTTTCAGCTATATTTAAGTGTGCAACCAGCTCTATCCCTCTAACCAAGGCAAAGCTGTGAAGGCTGTTTGCATATAAACAAATAGATGTTGTAAACTACCTTTTTTGCCCGTGGATTACTGCACTTACAAGATGGTTCTTGATCATGGAAAAACTCTACTCTTGAGTGTTGACAGGCCTGCAGTGAGAACCAAGAGCTACTGCTGGTAATAGCCTTACTTTTAACACGTAGTTTAATGTAAGAACAAGGAAAATCTTAATGGATTATTTATGTTTTTAAATCTAGTATGATCTCTTGACTACCTCTTTTATAGCAAATCCTTTTGTGTCAGCATGTACCTCCTTCCTAATACCTTTCACTGCAAAGGTGATAATGTTTGAAATAGCCATCACCTAATATGACATTTCACTGATTTATATAGTTCTTAAACATGGAGGAAATAGTGGAAATTAAATAAGCAATCTTTTACCTAAGAATGACTATTTAAAGCTAAGCTATTAATAAAATCCTCTGACAGGTGGAGGCACTTAGTAATATCAATTAGTTCTCTCTTCAGGGATGAAGTATTCATTTTATAAATTTATTTATTCTCTATATAAAGTTTGTTGCCTCTTGAAAAATGGCTTGCTGTTGGGAATATGTCAGGCTATTCATTTAGAAGAATGTTCTGTAAATTATATGGACTTGCTCTCAACAGCTTGGGGAAAAAAAGAACAAGTGGCTGTGTTTTGCAAACATGAAGATGAAGCTGAGTGTTGGATTAAGAAAGAGATTGTGGCTTTGTGGATATTTTCTGCTCAGGTACTGCTTTTGCTATGTGGTGGTGATGATAGGCTATGATAGGCATTACTAGCTACATATGTTTCTACTATAATGCCGTATGTCTTAGTTCTCTCTGCTAAAGCTTTTGTGAATTCAAAGGTAATTTGTTTCAGGCTAGTATAAAACAATCACTGAGAATGGTAGGATTTCATCATAAGGACTTAATTCATCATTTGAATTGCTTGCTTGATGATGTGCATGAAAGCTGTGTGGCAGAATAAGTAACGATAGTTGTGAATCATACCAGCGTGGGGATAGTTAAAAAATCAAATATTTCTTTTGTTTTGGTTTGGTTTGTTTTTTTTAAAGGCATTTGGAAAAGTCATCATGCTTTCAGTGCTCTTGGAATAGAGATGAGAAAACTGATTTTGTGTTCCTTCTGCCCTGTTTGAGAGAGCACAGCACAAACAGGGGGTCAGACACCTGCGTGCTCTCTGACAAAGAGCTGCCAGGTATTTCTCCAGCTTTTTTAAACAGTTCAAAAAAGACCAAAAATCAAAAGCTGATGTTTATTTTGATCTAATGAAGCCTCTCTCTTGTGAAGAAGGTACCTCTTGAGTCAGTCGGTTCCAAAATGAAGTTCTGTAAGAAATCAATTTACTGTTTATAAAACTAATGTTAGATAAAAGTAACTGGAAAATATGTTGCTGTGGTATGCTTCTAGTAAATGCCAAGTGGTGGAGAAAACAGTGATGGTTTTCACCTCTTCTGTAGTTTTGTACATGGGAAATGCTGGAGGCTTTGTTAGTTCCTTATTTTCATTGAGAAAAAAGTAGTATAACTCCCAAATCATCTTCCAGTTAAATATAAAAAGATTAGACTGTATCTGATCTTTGAGAAACTACACTAAAATTTGCTTTCTTTCAGACACGCCAGCTCTCGTTTTAGTGTATCCTGTATTTCTGTTGAACTTGTAGTAATAAAACTTTATGTTTTAATCAGCAAAAAGAAATATGTGGTGTCCTCTTACACAGGTGATTTTGCACCACGTCATTGAGCCAGCTGAGTTGTCAAAGAGAGCTTAGAAACGTGAATTGTAGCCAGTTCCAACTCAAGAGAGAAGCAGGATCTGAAAGAAAGGGAAAACAACAAAATAGAAGGCAGAAAAGGGGAAATTTCCTTCTCTTTGGTCAACCAGAGATGCACTCAGCTGGATTATATTTTGTAGTGTAACACATCTCACATAGATGCTTAACTTGAGGATTTCTTGTGGTTTATAAGGGATCATGTTATAGAAAGGTTAGTAAATGTAGGGGTTGGTTTGTTTGCTTGTTTGTTTGTATTTCAATTTATTCTTCACTTGTGCTGCTGAAGCTCATAAATGCAAACACATTTCACAGTGCAGTGTCTGGGATAGGGCACCAGGACACCAGTATCAGTATGTAACTCAAGACTATGCCAAACTCAAAGACACTGCTTGCAGGTGCTCTGCCTGCATTAGCTTCCTCTTTGCTTCTAAAAAATAGTTGTTCACATTGATCTGAAACAGGGGAGAAAAGGGAGGGGAGTTCTGTTAGTGCTCTTCCTAGACTGTGTTATATGGTTAAGGAGTTTCTTTTACTTCTTTATATTCACAACCTTTGTCCAGGTAGCATGTGTATGAAAGGTTAGCATTTCCTTGTGTACAGGCTTTTTGGAGTGCAGACTGTTTCTACAAGATTCAACATCACACAAGAGCAGCAAAAGTGATGGCCCCCCTGTACTTTGTGCTTGTGACCCCACACCTAGTATATGGTGTTCAGTTCTGGGCTGCTCACGGTAAGAAGGACATAGAAATGCTGGAGCATATTCAGAGAAGGGCAGTGAGGCTCATAAAAGGCCTAGAGAGACTATTCCTACGAGGATTGGTTGAGGGAGCTGATGTTGTTCAGTCTGGAGAAAAGGAGGCTGAAGGGAGACCTCATCGCTTTCTAAAACTACCTGAAGGGAGGTTGGTGCAAGGAGGGTGCAGCCTCTTCTCCCCAGTGACAGGCAACAGAACTAGAAGAAATGGACACAAGCTGCACCAGGGGAGGTTTAGGGAATACTTCTTTACTGAAAGGGTTATCAAACATTGGACTTGTCTGCCCAGGGCAGTGGTGAAGTCACCATCTCTGAAGTTTTTAAATGGTGTGTGGACTTGGTGCTCAGGCACATGATTTAGTGGTGACCTTTCAGTGATAGGTTGAAGGTTGGACTGAATGATCTTTAAGGTCTGTTGTGGAGGCAGGGAATGAATGTGGCCGAGTCAGGAATTATAAAAATAGAACTATTTTATATTCCTGAAAGCCCTGCCCCCAAACTCTATACAGACCCAGTTTAGATTAATTTACAGGTTCTAATTTGATTGGGAATTCTTCTACAGGATGTTATGGACAGATTTAGAGATTTAGGCAGTCAGGCAATGGAAAAGGCTAAGCTACAACACAGCTTCACCCCACTGTCAGTCAGGCTGAGCAGAGAATTAAGGTCCCAGCAGCAGGCTTTACTCACAGAGGTGAGATAGGCATTGGGTGATGCTCCCTTGCTGGGTTTCTCTGCAGCTCAGCTGCCTTCTGACGCTGCAAGCAATATCCAACAGTCTGGATCCAGGCAGCAGCAGCCCAAGGCAGGTGGAGAAGCTGCCAGAGTCAGGAGTGTCTCCAAACACGACTGCCACAGACAGGGATCTGTGGGAGCGACGCTGCCTCGGCAGGGCAGGGGAGAGCCAAACTGCTCAGGTCTGCCCAGTGCAGAACAGCAGCCAGGAAATGGGCTGCAGTAGGGTCTGAGAGCAGCTGGGTCTGGGTGCTGCTGGCAGCTCTCTCAAAAGGACCCCAGGGCTTGCCAAGCCTGCAAGTTTGCACAGAGTGCTGCAGAAGTGGGGAGAGGAGTCCAAAGGCAGGGACGGTGCAAAACTGAGAGCCCTGTGAAAAGGTAGGAGCCATCCAAAAGTGAGGACAGTCCAAAACGAGCTCTTTCATGGCAGGGGGCTCTTAAGGCAGAAAACACAAACTTTCTCCCTTGCTCTATTTATACGTTTCTAGACAAAGTGTCCATTTGCCATTTACCCTGGGCACACAGACCCAACCAGGCACCAGCCTGATTCCCAGCATGGGCTGCCACACAGCTCAGCACACCTGTGGGGAAAGGCCTTTGGCTGTGCCCCTCTCAAGCCCCCTCTCCCTGGCTGCCTACTGGGCCCAGAAGCTGGCTGGCAGCTCCAGGGAGAAGTGGAGGCTGGCCAACTGCCTCTTCTGATGGTGGTGGAACTTGAGGAAGGTCATCCCATCGCATGACAACTTCAGGTATGGTAAAGAGCAGAGAAGGTCACCCATAATTGAACCATGCTGAGAATGCTTTTTTACCCAGACTTCAGAGGTTTAAATGCTGTTGAGCTAAACTTAGAATCTTGTGTTGCCAGAATGATTCTCTTCTGCTTTCCTCCTCTCAAGTACATGTTTTGGTTGTGCTTGTTTGTTTTAACACCTGGAAAATGGCATTGTACTTTATTTAATTATCTACTCCTTCAGGCCAGAACACCTGCTGGTGTGGTGAGTAGCTTCTCTCCATGTATTCCAAGCATACACTGCCAGATTAATATGCAGTGCTGTGATTTACAAGGAAATTTGAAAGCCCTGTTGCATATGCCTCTGAGCATGGTTCCCACAGGCATAGTACCTGTGTGGTAGAGTGATTTAAAAGGAGAACGAGGCCCTGGTTAGCAGAGCAGTGATGCGGTGAAAGGTCCATCAGGGCAGTTCCAACAAAGAAGTACTAAAACACTTGCTTTGAGGAGGAAGGAATAGATTGGATTGACTTCAAGCAATAAGTAATTCATATAGTCCCATGCAAGCTGTTGGACAATTTCTCCATTGGTAGTTTGAGTTTAGTTGTGTTTTCTTTTGGAAAGGTTCCTGCTTTCTGACTTTCACCTGAACAATATTTTAAGAGGGGTGCATATAAGAAAAAAAGATTGTTTCACTTCTCACCTTTAAAATAAAAATCAGACAGTTTTCTGTCCCTAAACCCATTCTTGCTTATTTGAAATGAGAAGAGGATGTCTCAGCTGTCAGCTTGCATTAAGACTGCATGAGCTCAGAGTTTGAACAGGACTTGTCCATTTGGAAGATGAACAAGAGGCTGAAGGGAGACCCCATTGCTCTCTACACTATCTAAAAGGAGGTTGTAGTGAGGTGGGGTTTGGCTTCTTCTCCCTAGTATCAGGTGATAGAACAAAAGGAAATAGCCTAAAATTGTGCTGGGGGAAGTTTAGGTTGGATATTAGGAAAAAGTTCTTTACTGAAAGAGTGGTCAGATGTGGGAATAGCTTGCCCAGGGAGATGGTGGATTCACCATCCCTTGAAGTCTTCAAGAAATACATCAGCATGGCACTTTGGGACACGGTTTAATGGCTGTGGTGATCTTAGGTTGATAGTTGAACTCGATCTTAGAAGTCTTTTCCAAGTGAAACAGTTCTACAATTCTGTCATTCTGCAAGAATGGACAAGTATGGTCCTTTGGCCTTGGATGAACCCTGGAAAGTGCAGGTGGGATTTTTGAGACACTTTGTCCATACAGTGATATATTTCAAGTTTCCCCCCATGACACAGGAATACATTTTGAAGCAGGATACTTCTATAAATGAAGCATTGATCAAAATGTCTTTGATAGATCTGGCTGCAGTCCCTACATTGGCCACAGATTTTTATACCCTCTAGGGTTAAATTCTCAACACATCATTTTTTTTTTCATCTATAAAACAAAAGCAATACCTTCAGGGACAGCAAGAGGCTACAGATATTGATGAGCAAAGTTGTGCTGTGCCATGATGATTATTCTTTCACTGAGAAGGTTCACTTTTCAGGTTTAACACTGCTTGGTAACAATTAATCAAGCTGCGTGGATTAAATTTTTAGCAAGAGTTATGAAATGCTTTCCTACAGAATAATGCATTTTAAATGTTACACCAGATTTAGGAATTAAAACTTTGTCTTGTATTTCAAAGAATTCTGAATGACCTTCAGGCTGGGGTTTGAATATGTTAATGAAATCACTTTGCTCCCAAGATGTTTTGTTTGGTAATGAAACTCAAAACCACTGACCGTGTTGAGCTGCTGATGTTTGTCTGTCTAACACAGCAATATTCATCAATGCAATGTGTGCAGGCAAAGTTCAGGTGTGAATATAGATGACTTGGATTTTCTGGGAGCTCATAGAACAGCCTCTTTCAGGTCTTCATCTTTGTAGCCAGCTGATGACCTTTATTTTACACTGATAATGAAGGAAGGCAGCATTATTATATCACTTAGCTCCATGAATACAGAGATGAGTGAGCTCTCATCACTAATCATTTCACCAAATTAGAAAGTTCCATGTAGCCTACACCTAGCAAGATATACTTTGAATCATTTTGAGACTGTTTACTGCTCAACAAGAATACCAAAGTCTACCCCTAATAGTTTGGATTTATTTCAGTCTGGTTTCAAGGTTAATTTTTGGTACTTGATTGTTTCTGTCACTTCTGTTTGACTGAACCTAGATAAATGCAGGTAGCTTCTCAGGATGAATTGTGAATGGCAACATTACCTTGATAAGAAAGAGCAAAATGGAGCTGTATAAGCTGCAGGGTGAAGTATTAGAAATGCTTAAAAAAAAAAAAAAGCAGTAATCTCAGATGACTCAAAATTTGGAAAAATCCACATATTTCTTTTATTGTTTTGTACCTTTACTACTGTAAATTACTGTTACATTATAATCCTATTAATTGTCACAAAGTAGAATTAATTCCATGGAAGAAGATATCTGAACCTGCTGTTTGTCTGGAAAGCTTTCTTCCCACAATGTATTCTATGTAAGTTACTTGAACTATCTGTAGCAAACAACTCTTGTACTACTGATCAAAACCACCTGAGTATTTTATCTAAAACAACCCCAGATAATTTAAAAAAATAAATAAATAACAATTTATGAAAGCACATCAAAGCTGCCCAGAGCATTAGGTGAGGCATTTGATAACATTTCTGAAATTCTGAATGACTTTTCCTTATAGCTGAAACTTTCCATTTACATATATTGAGCTTGCTTATTTTATGCCAAAATGGTTGAAAACAAAGATTTTGCATTTAGTTTTGGAACAATTTTATAGCTGAAAGGTATTCATCAATTGCACAGGTCAAGTATCCAACTATAATTAAGAACATATCAACCTATTCCTCTTTCCTGTGAGGAAGGAGTGGGGAGTAGGAACTGGAGGCAGAGAGCAGAGGGAAGCAGATGAGCATGTCAGAGGATGATTTTTATGCCAAAGTGAGAAGAAGGGGTAAAAAAACTTTTAAAAGGGTGAAAAAAAAAAAAGAAAAAAAAAAAAAAAAGAATCCTCATTATTAGGTATATTTTCTGTGAGTCCCAAGTTTCCAACAAAGTTGAGAAATGGGAGATAAAAAAATAAATCACTCTCCTAGAATGTGATTTCAGTTGTCACATATTACATGGAGCCCCCAGCACAGGAAGGACATGGAAGTGTTGGAGTGGGTCCAGAGGAGGCCACCAAGATGCTCAGAGGGGTGCAGCAGCTCTGCTGTGAGGACAGGTTGAGAGAGTTGGGGCTCTGCAGCCTGGAGAAGAGAAGTCTTCCAGGAGACCTTAGAGTAGCCTTCCAGGATCTGAAGGGGGCCTACAGGAAGGCTGGGGAGGGACTATTGACAAGGTCTTGCAATGACAGGACAAGGGGCAATGGGTTTGAACTGGCAGAGGGGAGATTGAAAGTGGATGTTAGGAGGAAGTTGTTTGCAGTGAGGGTGGTGAGACACTGGCACAGGTTGCCCAGGGAGGTTGTGGCTGCTCCCTCCCTGGAAGTGTTCAAGGCCAGGTTGGACGAAGCCTTGAGTGACCTGTGCTAGTGGGAGGTGTCCCTGCCTATGGCAGGGGGTTGGAACTAGATGATCTTTGAGGTCCCTTCCAACCTTACCATTCTATGATTCTATGATTCTACATGTCCCTCACACTCCTCTAGAGAGCCTTGTGCATGTGAGGCATACACATGCCTCTGGCTGTGAATCGTGTGAAACTGCTGAGAGCTTACAGTGAATATCTAGACTACCAAAGTTTCCCTGGTATTCATCCTAATTAAGTTAATTGTAAGGAGGTGGAGATGAGGTCACCTAAAGAATATATATCAAACCACCTCGTTTTGCTGTGTGGCATGGAGCAAGTGAGGATGCCCATGAAGGTTGCCTTGGAGAAACATCATTGTGATCCACTCTGAGCTGGAGATGAGTCTAAACCCAAATCAGGACATTCATCTTCCCAGGCAAGCACAGAAGGTGCATGTTACTCAAAGAAGGCACAGGCTGTAATGCTGAAGGCATCTCCCTGTGCACAAACACTCATGCTGATGAGGCCCAGCTGAGCCTTTGCTCCTAATACCTCATGCGAAGNTATATGCAAGGGGAGAAGACTGTGTTCTTGATCGTTCATCTCAATAGCTCAGCATGATGTGAGAGTCTTCTTTCCCCTGAATCAACCTGGTGTAACACGAAGCCCTGAGTGCTTTCGTAACGCATCTGTGTCTGTATGGCATGTGATAGTGATGGTTCCTTGTGGGTGGTGCTTCCTGGTGATACTCCCCAAGAAATGGAAACTGTCGATGGCAAATTTGACCAAAATATCATTTTCCTCTTGGAAATTTTCTATTAACAGCAGAGAAAGCACAGAGAGACAGATATGCCACCTAATTCCCTGGCAACTGGTGTGGGCAAGTCTCTACCACAGTGTTTCAGCAGCACGTTCCAGGCACTCTGTTTTAAACATACTGTCTAGCCAGGTGAGCTCTGAGCAGCCTGAGCTTTTCTTAAGAGGTAGTGGTATATTTAGGGCAAAATCCTGCTGCCAGAGCCTTGTGGCACGCTCACAGACAAGGTGGGATGTTTGGCCTGCTGGTACAATGGAGAAGAACTGAAGGTCTGTGTATTGCCTCTGTGATGAAAGCTCACTGGGACAAGGTATCTGCACTGTCTTGGTCTGGAGGGATTTGAGTAGCTTTAACACTGCCTCTTCCCATCCAGGACCAAATCCTGAACAAACTGTTAAAGAAGATATGATGACACAGGAGAAGGCTCAAGTTCTTTCCTAGATGAAAACACTGCCCGTGCTGCTACTGACATTGTTGCAGGGCATGGGATGAGGTCCACATCCAGCTAGAGGATAAGACTTATGGAAGAACATTTTGAGTCTTTAAGTGTACTCTGATCCTTTCAGAACTTTTGATATCTAGAAGGAAATGTCTCAAATCCTTTCAAAAGATAGTGAGGCTAGGATTCAATGCCCTCCCTGGGAATTAAAGAGAAATGTTTGGTTTGGAAATGCATGACAGGAAAGATATCTTCAGGAAAAAAAATATTTAAGGACCTGTTCATTGTCATTGTTTAATACAATTGCTGTACAAGCCAAGTTTCTGAGAAAAAAAAAGCATGTTCCAAGGATTTTTGCAAACTGGATAGGGGAAAAGCTTGTACTGCCAGTTAGCTTCTGGTGTTTCTGACAGCTCTTGTCTTCCTTAATAATAAATGCACTAATTCATAGCAAAACTGCAGAGATTAGATGATGTGCTCTTAAACTACATGTAATGCTGATGAATTTCAGTGTTATGCCAATATGCCTTTGGATGGCCTCTCCAGGTGATTCTAAGGCATCTTCTGATGATAAGTTTAAATTCTCAAGCATCTCCCCATTCCCCCACTTCCCCACCCTTTTTTCTGTTTTATTTGTGTTTTTTTGGTTGGTTGGTTGGATTTTTGGGGGGTTTTCTTTGCTTTTTTAAAATTTTATTTTAATAAATATGACTCCTTGAGTAACTTTGTTTTTTTATTTCAATAAACATGACTTTCTTAGTAACTGCATTTTTTTTTATTTTAATAAACATGACTTTCTTAGTAAATTTTTTTTTAATAAACATGAGTAACTGCATTTTTAAAAAATTGATAAATATGACTTTTTGAGTAACTGCATTTTTAATTTTAATAAACGTGACCTTTTTTAATAACTGCATTTATTTTTTTTATGTTAAAAAACTTTTTGAATAACTACATTTAAAAAAATTAATAAATATGACTTTTTGAGTAACTGCATTTTAAATTTTTTAATTTTAATAAAGGTGACTTTTTTTAAAAACTGCATTTATTTTTTTTTATTTTAATAAACTTTTTGAATAACTGCATTTTAAAAAAAAATTTAATAAACATGACTTTTTGAGTAACTGCATTTTAAATTTTTTAATTTTAATAAACATGACTCCTTGAGTAACTTCTTTTTAATAAACATGACTTTTTTGAATAACTGCATTTAATTTTTTGGTTTTTTTAATAAACATGATATTTTGAGGAACTGCATTTTTATTTTTTTTAATTTTAATAAACATGACTCCTTGAGTAACTTTTTTTTTAATTTTAATGAACATGACTTTTTTGAATAACTGCATTTTTTTTATTTTAATAAACATGACTTTTTGAGTAACTGCAGTTTTAATTTTTTAAATTTTAATAAACATGACTTCTTAATTTTTTTTTAATTTTAGTAAACATTACTTTTTTTTAATAACTGCATTTATTTTTTTTAATTTTAATAAACATGACTTTTTGAGTAACTGCATTTTTAATTTTTTAATTTTAATAAACATGACTCCTTGAGTAACTTTTTAAAAAATAATTTAATAAACATGACTTTTTTTAATAACTGCATTTATTTTTTTAAATTTTAATAAACATGACTTTTTGAATAACTGCATTCTTAAAAAATTCTAATAAATATGACTTTTTGAGTAACTGCATTTTATTATTTTTTTTAATTTTAATAAATATGACTTTTTTAACAACTGCATTTTTTTCATGTTAATAAACATTATTTTTTAAATAACTGCATTTTTAATATTTTAATTTTAATAAACATGACTCCTTGAGTAATTTTTTTTTTAATAAACATGACTTTTTTTAATAACTGCATTTATTTTTTTAAATTTTAATAAACATGACTTTTTGAGCAACTCTATTTTTTTTTAATTTTATTAAATACGACTTTTTGAGTAACTGCATTTTTAATTTTTTGATTTTCATAAACATGACTAACTGCATTTTATTATTTTTTTAATTTTAATAAATATGCCTTTTTGAGTAACTGCATTTTTTTTAAATTTTAATAAACATGGCTTTTCGAGTAACTGCATTTAGGGAGAAGGTGTTTTGCTAATAAAAAGCATCCACTGAGAAGCAGGAGGTGTATGTGTTTGCACCATTTTGCAGAATGTGAGTAAGCATTTAAAGTACAAGTGAATGCAACTCATTTCTGTACTAAAGTAACTTCTCAGCATCTCAGTTTTCCAGATGCTTTATATTACTATTTGGCAGGCAAAATCCTCTGTATCTAACCATTATTTCTTTTCCCTGGTACCATATTGATGGCTCTTTTTAAGAAAGTACCATGAAATCTATTCTAGCAGGTTTTACAACGTTTGGCCCTTACAAAACTTCTCTTACTTTCTTGTTGCTTGATTTAACTAAGTGTTAATAAGCATATGCTTGTGCTGGGTTGAGGTTTTACAGCCTATTGTCAATCTATTTTTTAAATTAAGATATTCCCATCAGCCTCAAACCAGCACAATACTATATGGGCTTACCTATTGAAACTAGTTTTCTGTAGTTGGACACACTTGACCCTGAAAAGATTTAAAAAAAAAAAAAAAAAAGACTTCTGACTTGAGGTCTGTGGTAATGGGTTGGACTTGATGATCTTTGAGGTCTCTTCCAACCTTGCTGATACTGTGATACTGTGACTGCAGAATTTTGATTCATAATTAACAACTCAATATATACAGCTAGACAATGAAGTCGAGTAGTTTGCGAGGCAATGCTGAGATTCCACTATTTAGACTGCATTTGGAGTACACAAATATTTACAAAAGGTTTGTGGCAGCACTGCTTGTCTTGTAATGTGAAAGGGAAAACTGGGAAAGAATTAATGCTCTGGCTACTGTAGTGAAAACACATTTGCAGGATAAAAGCTTCCAGGTGTTCCAGACACCCTCTCTGAAATGACGTAAGAAAAATAAGAAAGTCACTTGGGCAGAAATAAGAGTGCTCACTAAAAGGTTAGGTTGTTGAAAATAGTACTGTTGATAGTACTATTACATATATATATGTGTGTGTGTATATATATACACACTATATATAGTGTATATGTAGTGTATACACATACATATAGTTTGCATATAGTATACATAAACATATAGTATACGTATACATATAGTGTATATATATACTATATATAGTGTATATATAGTGTATATATGTAGTGTATATATGTAGTATGTATATATACTACATATACTACATATATACATATAGTATACATATAGTATACATATACATATAGTGTATATATACTATATATAGTGTATATATAGTGTATACATATATATATAGTATACATATAGTATACATATAGTATACATATACATATAGTGTATATATACTATATATAGTGTATATATAGTGTATACATATATATATAGTATACATATAGTATACATATAGTATACATATACATATAGTGTATATATACTATANTATATATATATACACATACACACTATATATATACTATTATGTGTATATATATATACATTTATATATACATATATATATATATATATATATATATATATATATATATATATACACACACCATATATATTGTAGTAGTGTTGATTTGAATTCATGACTAGGAATATGACAACCTTTCCCTGTGTGGAAAATGACAATTTTTCCAATGAAAAATGACATGGAAAATAGAGACTTTTGCCACTGAAAAGAACGCTATGTGGTCCTGAATTTGCTGAAAATCAGTCAGTTATAACACACCTGAGCTTTAAACCTGACCTTTAACAACTGTGAAATCATTATTATTAATAGTGATTTGTCAGTGTTGTAAAGATGTTAATATAACACTTTTTTTATTTCTCCCCACATACTTGGGTAAATCCATGCCTGGCATAGGTCCAGTGGCTGTTTGCAGCCCAATTCTACACTGTTCCAGTTATAATAGAACAAGCTTGGACCACTACTACAAGGTGTCAGGTTCTTTCTCTAGCAGTGTATGTGCAGCACATCACATTTTGAAAAGCACAAAGCAAAACAGTGGAACTTGCATATCTGAGCTGTTTATGCTTGTAAACCTTATCTGTAAGTTTGAACTTATTTTATGCTGCTCCCATGTGGGGGAGGTGTTGACAGCGAGGCTCGGGTTGTTCTTTGAGAGCCGTGGGAACAATACCTTTCCCTGCAGATAACAAATCATGCCTGTGCTGTACACTCAGGGGCTCTTTTCTCCAAAGATGATCTACCATTAAGGACAGGTGGTTCAGAGAAGCAAGTAATCTTGCCTTCTCTTTGGTCTTCATCAAGTAGTCCTACTTGCTCTAAATCAGGCTTTAAGGCTATTGTTTGCTCTAATGCAATTACACCTGCTTTTTTACTCAGACTCCAGTCAACCAGACCTGGGCAGCAAGACTGGATAAGCCTTCTATAGGTTTTTAAAAGAGGATTGAATAGTGCTAGTCCCTGGGAAAGTATCTTTGTTGGAAATCTTTAATCTGTGCTGCCTCCCCATCATTTGTGAATGAAACTATCCATGACATAGGCTGACAGTTAGCCAATTTAAGTCTTACCTAAGAAACATGGGGGTTTTTTTTTCCCCCTGTGCATAGTGTAACATAGTTTGAGATGTCTTTTTAATTTACAGTGTGGGAAGTAAACCATAGGTAGTTTTGTTTTTAGTATTTCAATAATACAAGCACAGTCATTTCAGATAAGGGTCTTTCTGGCTAATGGAAATAAGGGGAAGAATCATATAAACATGAAGATATTTAGAGTAGTCATGGAAATACTGAAAATATTAAAATGTTCACAAATGACAGAGTATCTGCAATTATATCACAGAACTTTAGAGGTTGGAAGGGACCTCCAGAGATCATTGAGTCCACCCCCCCGCCACGACAGGATCCCCTAGGGTAGTTCACACAGGAACACATCCAGGCAGGTTTTGAAAGTCTCCAGAGAAGGAGACTCCACAACCTCTCTGGGCAGCCTGTTCCAGTGCTCTGTCACCCTCACTGTAAAGAAGTTTCTCCTCATGATGAGGTGAAACCTTCTATGTTTCAGTCTGTAGCCATTGCTCCTTGTCTTATTGTTGCTGACCAGCAACAAGAGATAGGCCCCAACCACTTGACACCCACCCCTTATATATTTGTATACATTGATCAGATCTCCTCTCAGTCTTCCCTTCTCTAGGCTAAACAGCCCCAGGGCTCTCAGTCTCTCTCCATAGAGGAGATAACCAAGTCCCTCAGTCATCCTCGTGGCTCTCCGCTGGACGCTCTCCAGCAGGTCCCTGTCTCTCTCGAACTGGGGAACCCAAAACTGGACACAGTATTCCAGCTGTGGTCTCACCAGGGCAGAGTAGAGGGGGAGAAGAATCTCCCTAAACCTGCTGGCCACACTTTTCCTGGTGCACCCTAGGATGGCATTGGCTCTCTTGGCTACAAGGGCACATTGCTGGCCCATACAGAACTTGCTGTCCACCAGGACTCCAAGGTCTTTCTCCATGGAGCTGCTTTCCAGCAGGGCAGCCTCCAGCCTGTACTGGTGTTTGTTGTTATTCCTCCCCAAATGG
>WBNM01046388.1:0-34116 GCA_013399055.1 Ramphastos sulfuratus | reverse complement strand
TGTGATTCTATGACTTCAATAAAAGGTGAGCAACACCGCAGATGGTTCTGCTCGGTGTGCTGTGTGGCAACACCTGTCTGGGCCTCTGTGAGACTGATAATGACTATCGAGATCTTACACTTATCCAGGGGAAGCCCCAAAAGCATTGTGAAATATCTGTCAGGGAGCCTGTAAATGTATAAACATAGCTTTAAGTACCTGGCTAGCTGCTAAAGACAGCCTGTCAAACATATAATAAACAATCCAGAAGTAAGAAGTGGCTTCTCCAAGCCACTTTTGACACTTTCTACCCTGTGACTTGCAATGTTCAGACTGTACAAACCACCCAGGTGATTGAAGCTCAGCTTTTATGCAGCCTAAGTGCTCCTAGGTGCCTCGAATGCATGAAACAAAGGAGGCTGATGCAATGGTTTTCCCTTCCTGCTAAAGTCAAAGCTGCTTTGAGGAAGCACAGGTGAAAAGAACTACATAAGGAGGGCTCTGTAAGCTACCTTTGACTGGATTAACTCTGGTTCTTTGACAAACCATTAAAGCAAGATTGACTGGATACTAGATAAGATAACCCAACTGTCTCATTTGGTTTAAAATGGCCTGTTCTTATATAGTGCTTAAATGGGCTGACAAATTACTCTGCTGCTTAAGCAGAGCTCTCCCTGGCCGCTGGAGCTTACAGCTCTTCCTGGCTGTGGTGGTGGTGCAGAGGATCACCACCTTACAGTGGGGCAGCAGAAAAAAGGGCAACCTGGCTGCAGGGAAATCAGGTCTTTTCCAGAAGGGGCCAAACACCAAGGGATGCTCCAGACTGCCTGTGTTCAAACCTGCAGGTGAGGCTGACTCCCTCAGCCAAGCCTGCTCTGAGAGGCTTTGTTCACTTAGGGGCAAAAATCAGGTGGCTAATGCAGGAAAGAGACTTTTTCCTCTCCTCACCCCCCTGTTTCTCAGACTTCTATGATAAATACTGCAGCACTAGAAACAATTAACAACAAATATGCTTAACCAGGGAATATACTGAACCTAATTAAGGCAAGGGAAATTTTGGGAGGCAGACCTAAATTTAGGGAGTTAGCCCTGGTGGAATGGAGCCTGGATTTCAGGGTTAATATCCAAAGGTTTACCTCCACAGGACTGTCAGTTGAAAGATGCTGCCTGGAGTTCCAAGGCCACCCTGGCACCACACTGGGCTGTGGCCAGCTCTGAGCATGCAGTGCCAGCCCACCTGGGTTTGCTGGACTTTAACCCCATTAACCAGGACACGCCTTCACCCAGGAATGCAGGGCTGCTTCCTTTCACATTCTCCCAGACTCAGGAAAGGTTCCCATACCATTTTCTCTTGAGACAATCACAGTCAGGGTGCATATTTTGGTATTATGCTCTCAACTTAATACACCAACTCATCATTTAAATCCCCAAGTGATATGCAGCCACTAAAAGAAGTCTTACACTCTTAAGTCCTGTTTTTCATTGCATATCTAGGCAAAGCCACACCAAATATTTGGAGTAAAATTCACCTAGATAAACTGAGGTCCAATTAGGGCAACCACATTTTAATTTTTGTCATATTTTTTCCCTCCCTTTCTCTATTACCAGCAACCCAGAGTCCAGCCAGACTTGAGTCTTCCCTTAATCTTTTGCTAAATTCCTCCTTTATGCTTTAGGAATTTCTTGGTTTGGAATATTGCTGCTCTTCCTTCTGCTATTTCTAAATCCACACTGTGCAAACTTGAAGGAATTCAGAGTGCTACAGCTTGGTAATTCTTGACAAACAACATTACTTCCTTTTCATCTTTTAAGTGCAGAAAACTAGTTTAAATGAATGATATTTAACATGTGTTTTGCTCCACTCCACCAAACAAGTCTCTGATCAAGTTTTGGCCAGCATTTAAGGGACTAGATACAACTGAAATGGATTGCATCACATCATGCAGCACCAGCTAGAGGAACAGTCAGTGCAGGATATCCCCAAGCTGCTGATGTAAGGAATGAACACAAGAAAGCACAAAGGCTGGATGCACTAAACAGAAGTGTTGTGCTGTATCCTGGATGTTAGGAGGAAGTTGTTTGCAGTGAGGGTGGTGAGACACTGGAACAGGTTGCCCAGAGACGTTGTGGCTGCTCCCTCCCTGGAGGTGTTCAAGGCCAGGTTGGACAAGGCCTTGAGTGACCTGTGCTAGTGGGAGGTGTCCCTGCCTATGGCAGGGGATTGGAACTGGATGATCTTTGAGGTCCCTTCCAACCTTACCATGATTCTATCCTGGCTGCCCTGAGTCTGACCAAAAGTCAAGCAATACTGTAACTACGAATCAAGTAAAATCCACTCTGAGTCAACCTCATTGCAAATTTCTTTTGAAGTTTCTGATAAAGATCAATTAAGTCACTCCACACTCCCAATATTACAAGAAATGGAGGCCAGGGAGAGGAGGTGTTACATCTGAAAACACAAACCAAGTGGCAGACTGGTGAAAGAATGGATGCCCCCAGACTGCTCACTTTCATTTCAAGCTGATCGTTATCAGAGCTTAGGTGATGCAGCTCTCAAATCACTGCTCTGATTTTGCACCAGCTCAGGGCTGGGTCTTCAAGCAGAATGCCCACAGAGCATTCTGTGGTTCTTTTTTCCCCTTGAGGCACACACTGCTGCAGCACCTACATTTGGCCACAGAAATTAACATATTCATGGAATGGGTTAGGTTAGAAGGGACCTTAAAGATCATCTAGTTCCAACCCCTGTGGCACGGGCAGGGGGACACAAACAATTGCTTTCTGGCTTCCTCAGTGAACAGCAGCCCGTGTCCTCCCTGGTGGCAGGTGTTTGTGGAGGCAGAACCCTGCTACAGTCACTGATGGTGACACAAGATCCTGGCATGGAAGAGAAAAGATCCTGCTCCACACCAGCCCCAAGCTGCAGGAGCAAGCAGCAGAGAGCTCACAGGAAAAAAGCATGGCAAGCAGGGAGGATCATCCAGCTTTAGCAACAGCTGCATTTTGGCACCTAGGAAAACATACACTGAGGGGATTTACCTGGACAAAAAGAGGGCTGCATTCTAGGAGAAAGCCTGCCACGGGTGACCCTAGGTGGCTCTCAACACAGGTGTCCATACTCCCTCTGCTGACTGGAGCTGTAAGCACACAGCTGGTCTTGCAGAAGGAGTGTCCAGTGCATTATGTGCTAAAAAAAACAAACCAGAAAACAACAACAAAAAGGAAAATTTCAATTACAGTGTTAGCCTGAAGCATCCAAAGAGCAAGAGAGCAGGACTAGCAGGTCACTGCTTCCCAGTCCTTTTCTTGTAACCTGGTGTAAGACACAACAAATTACAATTTGTTCCTCAGCACAGCTAAAAATCATAATAAAGCTTCTCTGACTTAAAATTGAAGTGAACTGAATCCACTCTTTAAAGCATTTTCAAGTGCTTATAGAAGAGAATTGTAAACATTAGTGTCTCCTGGTAGCAATACGCTGAAGCTGATCTTTCCATTTACTCTGTCACCACAGTTTGTGACCTTCTAGCAGTATGGATTTCCTAACTGCAGGCTAAGAAGCAGACTCTAAGCATGCTGCTTATAATGTCCTGTGACAGCATTAAAAAAACATTTGGAGGCACTTAATGAAAATGGAAAAGGCAATTAGATGCTGTAAATAAAAGCTCTCAGGTGCCAGGGTGGGCAGATGTCATGCTTTATTAACCCAAACTAGTCTGGTGAGCTGCTGTGGCTCTGCAGCTACCAGAGATGCTGAGGAGAGAGGAAGGAAGAGATAGTGGATGAGGAAATAAAGTGTGCTGGTGGAGAACGAGTGTGTGACCTCAGGCATTGCACTTGGCACTGGTGCACTCCAAGTACTGGGATCAGTTTTGGGCCTCTCACTTCTAGAAGGGCATTGAGAAGCTGGAGCATGTCCAGGGAAGGGCAACAAGGCTGGTGGGGGTCTTGAGCAGAAGTCCTATGAGGAGTGGCTGAAGGAGCTGAGGTTGTTCAGTCTGGAGAAGAGGAGGCTGAAGGGAGAACTCATTGTTCTCTACAATTCCCTGGAAGGAGGTTGGAGCAAGGTTGGGGCCAGCCTCTTCTCCTAGGTAAGAAGTGATAGAATAAGAGGAAAAGGCCTCAAGTTGCACCAGGGGAGGTTTAGATGGAATATTAGGAAAAAGTTCACCAAAAGGGTAATCAGGCACTGGAATAGGCTGTCCAGGGATGTGGTGGAGTCACCAACCCTGTAGGTGTTTAAAAGACACCATGGTCACACAGTTGTGTACAGGGAGATGGTAGGTTGTGCTTGGACTCTTAAGGTCTTTTCCAACCAGGTGATTCTGTAAGAAATTTTAAATGGCACACACAACATTAGCTCAGTTCAGCATAGCTGTACCTCTGAGGTCTATGGATAATATGCACATGAAGATTTAGAGGGTGCTATGATGCTACAAGAACAAATCAATACCCTGTGTGTACCATGTCATCCCTAGTTTTGCTCTCAGAGCTCAAGCATGGCAGCTCTACAGGAATCAGGGCTCCTGTCACTCTGAGTGCAGACATGTCAGGCCTCTGAAAGCTCCTAATACAGTGATGCCCTATTTCACAAAGCACCAGCCCAGCCTCCCTTCCAACCACCCTGTCATTACTTTCACTCCTGGTATTTGTAGCAGCAATGCTTTACGCATTCAGCCTCAGCGAGCAGAAGATAAAATTGTTGGTAGCATCAGAATTCATTCCACTGTCTCCAGCCTAACAGTGTGAAGGGGAGAGTGAGTGAACAGGAAGAACCCTCAAAGGGGACTGCAGGCTCCACACCTCCCAGCAGCAAGGCCATCTGTGCAGCGTGACCTACTTGTGGCTGCTGGCAGCAGCAGGCAGCAATAGGAGGCGACAGCTTTAACTGGGGCCACAGGGCTGGGGGGACAGGCAATGGATAGCCAGAGGAACTTTGCACTTCTCTTAACACTGTAGCTTAAGATCTCAGCCCCTGGCCTTTCAAACCTGCTGGATTATGTACATTAGTGTTAGCCCCAGCAGTAACAGTGAGCTGAACTCACAGATTTAACCCAAAAGCAAAATGACCTTCAGCACTAAACAGTTCTCCCCTCCCTCCCAAAACCACTGAGGATAAGATTTGTATTTCTGTAAGGAATTTCATATTCTGTACTGAACAGGCAGCACAGACACATACTGCTCACTAACAGCTGCCTGAAGTTAGTTTCCTTTCTTCTGCCTTCTGGATTTTACACCTCACATCCTCCATCATTTCATCCCCATTACTCTTTACTGTCTTCAACTACTGCCTCACTTCTAACACCTTTGCTAACTTCAGCTTGCTGTTTGAGCTCAAAACAAGCCATTCTCATGCAAAGGATACATCCTCATGCAACCACAGCATGCAAAGCTGCAATTCATTTGCCACAACTTCTGCATTTACCCAACATATTGCACTGGCCTTCATTTTCCATGCAGGGGCAACAGCATCAGCCCTTGACTGGAGCTGATTAGAGAAGAGGCTTCACCTGGTCCTTAAAGGACTGTTCCCTATATCATACACCTGCAGCTGGGACTTCCTTGCTCCTGGGGTGACCACACATTTGTTATTTATTTCACTGACAGTGATCTCCATTAGTAGCAGATGCTGTTTGAATACACTCAAGAGCAGTATTCTCCTTGCTAGCTAAATCATTAGCAAAAAGTCTTTATCTGCACTCTGTACTGTTCACAAATACTTAGCAAGATGTTTTTCTATAACTCTTTTGGGCTGGGAGGGAGACAGGTCAGAAAGAATCATTTTAAATTCAGCATTATTCTCTTTTCAGGGTAATACAGCACATCTGCATGCCTGTGTATTCAGGCACTGTTGATTGCACATCAAAAGAGTCCTGCCATCTCAGCACTGAATGTGGAATTCATTTTATCCTGGATCTATCCTGTGATCTCAACAGGCAGGCTACAACAAAACCAGTTCACATTTTTGGGCCTGACGGGCTTTAAAATTCATTTAGGCTCAGGTCTGCCTATCCACCTGCCAACGTCCTGATCAACAGCATTCTGCCCCCAACAAATACTTGTTCTGTGCTTGGTAAACTGCAGAACCACTGTGAATAAGCCAGGAGTTCTTGCCTATACAGGGGCTGCAGCACTTCAGAAGACTCTGCTCCAGAGAAACACATTGCAACTGGTTCTCACATATCACAACATCTGTCATCAGGCTCTTCACAACAACTCTCACCATCAGCCTTTTTTACTGTCCTTCATGTGCTTATCAGAAGCAATCCTGCACACACAGTGGCAGAATTAGTGCTGCCCATGAAAATGATATCTTATCTAGAGGCTGGTACTTCCTAAGAGCATAACAACTGTTTCATCTGGCAAGAAACCAAAGTGTGCCCAGCGTGTTGTACCAAAAGACTTTTATAACCAGCAGTGCTGCATGAAGCTGGAGTAGTTACTTGTCTCATGTGGGGTTCAGCTGAGTGCTGCAGTACTTTAAATCCTAAGACAGGAGTAACAAAGTGAGTTTGAGGTAGTAGAGTGATGCATTCATCTGCAAACAATCTGAATGATGAAAAATGTGCCCAACTGTCTCACCCTTGTATGCCACTTAATTGTGTTATTTAATTTTCCACGTTCTTCCAAAGGAGGGAAAGTTAATCTACAGTTCATAGAATCATAGAACGTCAGGGGCTGGAAGGGACCTCGAAAGATCATCTGGTCCAGCCCCCCTGCCAGAGCAGGATCACCCAGGAATGCATCCAGATTGTTCTTGAGTATCTCCAGAGAGGGAGACTCCACAACCTTCCTGGGCAGCCAGTTCCAGTTCATTCAGCCAGCAATGTAAAGGCTGCAGATCACTCACCATTTCACCCTTAAATAACACCCTGAAACCACTAGGAACCACATACAGCTACTAATAAATAAATATGCAAATGAAGATTACAAAGCACTGACTACCCTGCATAAAAACTGAGCTATGAGACTGCACTTTGTGTAATGGAAACTTCACCCTCCAGAGTTTTAGAGCCTTATAAGAAAGGCAGTGAACTGCATCACTGGGAGGCCACAGGCAGAAGCAGTTCCACAGGCAGAAGGCAATGTTTTTGTCTGCAAATAGCCACGTGCCAACCTCACAACACTTGAGTAACAGGCACTGACAACGTCAGAAAGCAAATGCAGTGGCAAGTGATAGGAAGTTACTCACTTAGAAGAGCATCACCACTCACACAGAGTCTCAGATGCAATCAGCTCCAAGTTCCTGCTTCACATCAGTCTTAAATCAAAAGCTCTCCCCAAGCAGTCAGAGCTGACCGAAGCACAGCTGACAGATCTCTGCTGGCTCAGCTAACACAGACATCGCTGAGCATAAGCAGCGCTTCAAGATGTACCAAGGCTTTAGGAGCTACGGAAACTTAAACCCGGGGCTGAGACCCAAATTCTAAGGGCAACCACTCCCCACCCCGGTTGCAACGTAACTGCTCATGGCATTTTGCAATACACCTTTTGTTTTCACTTTAAACGGGGCAATAATGGTAGCTAGATGAAAGAATGGTAAGGTTGGAAGGGACCTCAAAGCTCATCTAGTCCCAACTCCCTGCCATAGGCAGGGACACCTCCCGCTAGAACAGGTCACTCCAACCTGGCCTCGAACACCTCCAAGGAGGGAGCAGCCACAACCTCCCTGCACAACCTGTTCCAGTGTCTCACCACCCTCACTGCAAACAACTTCCTCCTAACATCCAGTTTCAATCTCCTAACATCCAGTTTCACTCTCCTCTCTGCCAGTTTAAACCCATAGACATACTACAGAACAGCCTAGCACAAGCCCACCCAGCTGCGCTGGGAGCGGCCCCACGCCGCAACGGCCCCGCATAGCTGCCGACAGCGCCAGAACCCGCTGCAGTACACCCACGGTGCCCACCCCAGCGCAGTCTCCCTTCCCGGGGTCTGAGCGCACGGCCGCCCCGCCCCGTCAGGCGGGCCCGGAAGCACGGCCCGCCCCTCACAGAGGCGGCAGGAAGACAGGGGCCGCGCCAGCCGCTGCCGGGATGGAGATGGAAGTAGAGGTTCTAGGGGACGAGAAGGCCGGACCCGCGGCAGGCGAGAAGCGGAGCTCCTCCGACGCCCCAGGGACCTCTGCCGGGGGCAGCGGCCATTACGAGTTGCCCTGGTGAGCGACGGAGGCAGCGAGGCCTGCACGGGAAGACAGCGGCGGTTGAGGGAGCGCAGGCGGCCATTGAGCGCCCGGCAGGGGAAGAAGGCAGAGAGAGCCGAGCGCCATTGGTGTAGAGTGGGGCGGGGGCGGGGCTTGCCGTGACGCAGCCTATGGGGAGGTTGGGGCGGGCCCTGCTGTTGGCGGGAAGTGGCGGCTGTTGGCGCCGTGTATGGACAGGTCCCGCAGCGCGGGGCTGCTGCTGAGCCTATCGCCTGGGGGGAACCAGTGGGTTGGGTGCCAGTGGGAAGTACGGGGGGCCCGGCAGCGAAAACAGCTCGGCCCAATCTCCATGACTTACCCAGGTACAGCTGTGTAGTGGGCAGAGCGCACTGAGCAGCCTGGGTTGGAAAGCAAGAAGGTCAAAGTCGTGTTCTTGTGGTGCCCATGAGGGAGCGCATCGGGTGGCGCCTCCCTTTAGCCCTGGCATGCCAGCCTGAGGCACTAAACTCGTGTCTGAGCACGGCATCCTTGAATTCCTTCTGTGAGTGAAGCACCCTTTCAGGAATTACTGTTGTGGAATGCTGTGCTTAGCGATCATAGAATGGTAAGGTTGGAAGGGACCTCAAGGATCATCTAGTTCCAACCCCCTGCCATAGGCAGGGACACCTCCCACTACCCTGCAGCACATCCAGTCAGCTCTGCCCCGTGTGTCTTAAGACGATCCTCTTGTTCCCTCGGTGTAAAGCACGATTAAAGTTTTCTTAGCCGTACTGAAAAGTGTGTGTGTTTTCCTTTTACAGGGTGGAAAAATACAGACCCATGAAACTATGTGAAATAGTTGGAAATGAAGATACAGTGAGCAGGCTGGAGGTGTGTAGCTGTCCCTTCACTTCTGTTAGGGGTTAGCTCAAAAAAACCCCACAGATCTGCATAGATCTACAGACCAGTAAAAACACTTTTGTCCTTTTACATCCATGATTAAGTATGTGGAAAGAAAACTTTCTGATATACTTAAGGTAATTTATTATTTTAGGATATGTTTGAAGGAAATGCCTTTTTGAGTTGGGATGTTCAAGTTGGCCCTGATTTGATACAGCTTGGAAAGATCTGTAGCTGTTGTAGTGATTTTGTTTCAATGAACAAATAAATAACAACAGAAAGAGACAGAAATGCAACATTTTCTGGAAGAAAATGACAAGTTTATTTGTGAACACAGTATTTGTTGACAGAAAACTTATACTGGCAAACATTACATGCAAAGGAAGGGCATGAGTACTAAAGATCTGTTGGGGTTAAGTGCTTTCAGGTTTTACCATGTTAGTCTAGAGACTGACTTCTAACAGTTCAACTAAAAAAAAACCAAAGCAGCAAGGTTCAGTTAAAAAAAAACAACAAAGCAAGGTTCAATTAAAAAAAAAAAAAACAGAGCAGCAAGGTTCAAAAAACCAAAAGCAGGAGGAAAGAAAATTGTAGCTTTGTATCTCATTATTAAAGTAAAATTGGAAAGCCTCTGCTCCTGCTATTTTATATCATTTTTACAATTTTTTATTCTTTCTTAGGTCTTTGCCAAAGAGGGGAATGTGCCAAATATTATCATTGCTGTGAGTATTGCTGTGTTGTACTGTGCTTCACTGTGCTGGTCCTGCCTTCTGAAACCTAGCCACAGTAGCCTCCTGGTGTGGATTTGTGTTGTGCCTGAGTGTGTGGGTAGGAGAGATGTGGATTGTCTGGTCACAGAGCAGTGTTTTTGGTAGGATACAGATTCACAGAATGTTTAAATTGGAAGGAACCTAAAAGATCATCTAGTTCCAACCTTCCTGCCATGGGACACCTTCCACTAGACCAGGTTACTCAAGGCCTCATCCACCCTGTCCTTCAAAACATCTAGGGAGGGAGCATCCACAGCTTACTTGGGCAGCCAGTGCCAGTATCTCACCACCCTGAGTGGAAAGAATATCTTCCTAATTTTTGATCTAAATCTGCCCTCCTCAAGCTTCAATCCATTCCCTCTCATCCTGTCACTACAACCCTTGTAAAAAGTCCCTTCCCAACTTCTTGTAGCCCCCTTCAGGTACTGGAATGCTGCCCTAAGGTCTCACTGAAATACTTTCTTCTCCAGGCTGAACAGCCCCAACTCTCAGCCTATTCCTATAGGGGAGGTGCTCCAGCCCTCTGATCATCTTTGTGGCCCTCTGGACCTGCTTCAGCAGCTCCATGTGCACTTAATGTTGGGGGCACCAGAGCTGGATGCAGCACTCGAGGTGGGGTCTCATGAGAGCAGAGCAGAGCAGAGCAGAGGAACAGAATCCCCTTTGTCACACTGCTTTGGATGCAGCCCAGGACATGGACTGGGCTGCATCCAGATAATGAACAGCTTTCTACTAAATAATGAACAGCTTTCTACTAAAACTTGTTCTGGCCCTCAGATGTCTCTTGAAGCATGTTTTGTGCTCCTCCCTGCAGTGTTTCCTCTTTTGGAAGCAGGATCCTGAGCTCAGGCAGCCTGTAGTCTGACATCTTTTCTGCAGTTCCTCTGTCACAATTGTTTTTTATGACTGGGGAGCATTGTAGAGAGTAGAGCTTAGAAAATTACATCCAACTTATCAGAAATTTTGCATTTTGTGTTTCTAGGGCCCCCCAGGAACAGGTAAAACCACCAGTATCCTCTGTTTGGCTCGTGCTCTGCTAGGTCCTGCACTAAAGGATGCTGTTTTGGAGCTGAATGCCTCAAATGACAGGTGAGAAGGAATAAAGTTATCAAACTTTGCATGAAGCAGCAAGAATCCATTTTTATTTCTTATTCAACTCAGACAGGCTTAAAGCCTCCAGTCCTTATTTTAATCCACTTTTTCCAACTAAAAGTCAATCTTTAGTGTCCACCTATCAACACAGATGTTACTACTTGATGTTTTGATACTTTCATACACAAAAATATGAACAGATGGAGTGCAGAATCCATAATGGTTTGCTTTACTGAATTTACTTCAAAGAATTCAGTTCCTGCATTCAGAATCATCATCAAAATGAAAATTGAATAAGTTGTTTATAATGGAACTCTTCAATGCTTAAGAAAAATGGTGGAGTGATAGAAATAAGCACTGTAAGGGCAGCTGGAGATTAAAATACAGGATAAGGGTGCTGAGTGTGTATAGAGGACACTGACTTTACTGCAAGGCACTAAGGGCTTATCATATTTCCCATGTTCCTGACATTCTAAAGACATTTCCTGGAGGGTTGTTCATGAGTACAATACATTTTACCTGTCTTTCTTCATACCCCTTCTAGAAGACCTATAGAATCACAACATTAATTTTCTAACAAGAAGAAAGAGTAAAACCTTTTAGTTTTAAGGGTAAGTCTTTGTTGGGACTCAGTCTAGGAAAGCACCATAGCTGTGCTAAAGCAATGCAGTCTGTCCAGCTGCTTTGCTTCTTTGAGTTATAGCTGGGGCTGTGGCTGTAGCTGTGCAAAGGACTGGCAAAGCAGTCTTAGATACTTCTGCCCTTGAATTATTACCCCTAGCTTTTGCCAAACAGAAGTAATTTTGTGGCAGTACTGCAGGTAAGGTCACTGATAATGCACATACGAATCATAGAATGGTAAGGTTGGAAGGGACCTCAAGGATCATCTAGTTCCAACCCTCTGCCATAGGCAGGGACACCTCCCACTAGTACAGGTCACTCAAGGCCTCATCCAGTCTGGCCTTAAACCCCTCCAGGGAGGGAGCAGCCACAGCCTCCCTGGGCAACCTGTGCCAGTGTCTCACCACCCTCACTGCAAAGAACTTCCTCCTAACATCCACTTTCAATCTCCCCTCTGCCAGTTTAAACCCATTGCCCCTTGTCCTATCATTACAAGACCTTGTAAATAGTCCCTCCCCAGCCTTCCTGCAGCCCCCTTCAGATCCTGGAAGGCTGCTATAAGGTCTTCTCGAAGCCTTCTCTTCAGTGACATATACACTGCAATTATTAATCTATCTCTATATATCTATATGTATCTCTACTTGTAGACACTGCCACTGTTAAATTATTTTTTCCAAGGCCCCCCAAAATGAAGAGTACTGGTGTTCAAATACAGTCTGCCTTTCAACAGGGTTTTACAGCACTTAACAGTGGCACAGCTGAAAGGGCAGGAACAAACAGTGCCAGAATAGAGAGCTCAGGAACACTTCAGCCACTCTGGCTGCTGGATAAAATCTCTTATGTGATTTCACCCAACTGACCATGAATTGCTTGCATTGTTGTTCCAGAGGCATTGATGTGGTGAGAAACAAAATCAAAATGTTTGCCCAGCAAAAGGTCACGCTTCCAAAAGGTCGGCATAAAATCATCATCCTCGATGAAGCAGACAGGTAGGTTGTTACTAACCTCAGCTGCTATGTGGAATGTGTTGGTTTATCCTGTCTGCATCTTAGGTGTTTCTATCAGGCTAGTAAAAATAAGCTGTTAGGAAAGAAATATGCAGTGGAGAGTGTTATTGGGAGATTACTGTGTATAGAGTCCTGTGTACAGTTCTGGAGCCCTCAACACAAGAAGGAGATGGAACTGTTGGAGCAAGTCCAGAGGAGGCCATGAAGATGCTTAGAGGGCTGCAGCAGCTCTGCTGTGAGGACAGGCTGAGAGAGTTGGGGCTCTGCAGCCTGGAGAAGAGAAGGCTTCCAGGAGTCCTTAGAGTAGCCTTCCAGTATCTGAAAGGGGCCTACAGGAAGGCTGGGGAGGGACTATTTACAAGGTCTTGTAATGACAGGATTAGGACTAATGGGTTTAAACTGGCAGAGGGGAGATTGAACCTAGATGTTAGGAGGAAGTTGTTTGTGGTGAGGGTGGTGAGACACTGGCACAGGTTGCCCAGGGAGGTTGTGGCTGCTCCCTCCCTGGAGGTGTTCAAGTCCAGGTTGGACGAGGCCTTAAGTGACCTGTTTTAGAGGGAAGTGTCCCTGCCTATGGCAGGGGGGTGGAACTGGATGAGCTTCGAGGTCCCTTCCAACCTAAACCATTCTGTGATTCTTATGTATGATACTTACATCAAGCAGAGACCATTCCTGCAAGGGAAATGCTGAAAAGTTAAATACTTGGTGATTTAGCTGCATGTGAAATAGCATCTTCCAGTTTACTGGCTCTTTCCCCTGGCTCACTTAGACTGTTTCACTGGATGAGAAGAGGACATCCTCTTCCATCTGCACAAAAGTAGCAGTGCTCTTAGCAGTATTTTTCAGAGTATTGTTTGATTTTTTCATGTTAGTTTTATAGAGGTCTCGGTGCCTGCCTGCATCACAGGATCATTGTTCCCCTGACTAGAAAAAGCTGCTCACCTTATTCAGCCAGAATACCAAGTCATTTACAAAGCAGTGTTTTAATATCATTAAACCCTGAAGCTCCTATAAAAATAGTTATTAGGCTGCACCTGTAAGTCAATGAAGGGCAAAATCTGTCCTCTTTTCTCCCCCCAGCATGACAGATGGAGCACAGCAAGCGCTGAGGAGGACAATGGAAATCTATTCCAAAACAACGCGCTTCGCGCTCGCCTGCAATGCCTCTGACAAGATCATAGGTAAAGTGCTGCCTGGCCCCAGGAGCTCTTGTCATGTGTTCTCCAGACCATCATATGTTCTCCAGACCATTGGCTAACTTCCAAGGCAGTCTTTAGGAATACCTTGGACCTGCTCCTTGTGAGAAACCGTGGTGCTTCTGAACAACCCAGCCATGACTGGGCTCAAGTGAAGGACTACAACCAATATATATGCATAAGGAGATTCTATATTCTGTCTGGAGGTGACATCTCTCAGAGAAGACAAGGGGAGAGTTCCAGTATCTGAAGGGGGCCTACAGGAAGGCTGGGGAGGGACTATTTACAAGGTCTTGTGATAATAAGACAAGGGGCAATGGGTTTAAACTGGCAGAGGGGAGATTTAGACTGGATGTTAGGAGGAAGTTCATTACAGTGAGGGTGGTGATGCACTGGAACAGGTTGTCCAGGGAGGTTGTGGCTGCTCCCTCCCTGGAGGTGTTCAAGGCCAGGTTGGATGAGGCCTTGAGTGAGCTGTGCTAGTGGGAGGTGTCCCTGCCTATGGCAGGGGATTGGAACTAGATGATCCTTGAGGTCCCTTCCAACCCTACCATTCTATGATTCTATGTCTTCTTCCAAGATGAAAACAAATGGTGGTTGTTTCCTTTTTTTCCTTTTTTAATTTCTTTTTTCTTTCTTTTTATTTCTTTTTTTTCTTTTTTTTTTCTCCTTTTTTCTTTTTCTTTTGGAGAAGAGAGGGAAATGCTAATAACACATCTGGGGCTGTTTAGTTTGAAAAAGAGAAGGCTGAGGGGAGACCTCATCTCTGTCTACAGCTACCTGAAAGGACATTATGGAGAGGTTGGTGTTGGTCTCTTCTCAGAGATAATTAGTGACAGAACAAGAGGGAATAGCCTCAAGCTGCCACTGGGTTAGGTTTAGAGTGGACATTAGGAAACATTTTTTTCCCAGCAAGAGCGATTAGGCTGCCTAGGGAGGTGGTTGAGGGAGGTGGTTGCCTAGGGAGGTGTGTTTAAGGGTCTTTTGGATGTGGTGCTTGGAGATACGGTTTAGGGTGAACCTTGTAGAGCAGGGTTCCTGGTTGGACTCAGTGATCCTGAGAGGCTTTTCCAACCTGGGTGTTTCTGTGATCTCTCCTCAGAGCCCATTCAGTCCCGGTGTGCAGTGCTGCGTTACACCAAGCTGACAGATTCACAGATCCTTGCAAGGCTACTGAAAATTGTGGAGAAAGAGGATGTGCCTTACACAGATGATGGACTAGAAGCCATCATCTTCACAGCCCAAGGAGATATGAGACAGGTAAGAGGAGAAAAGCAAGGCAGCAAAGACTTCTGCTTAAAGAAAAGAAACCTTTGAACTGTGGTTCTTGATGATTTATCTTTGGAGAGGTAAAGCAAAGGGGATGTGACTTGTGGTATAAAAGTAACTAAACTGTTTGGTTTTGTGAGGTTTTAAGGTGGAGATGCTCCTTAAAAGTGAATTGGGGGGAAACTGGGTACCAAATTTCTGGGTGGAAGCAAAGTCTGCACTTTGCAGTTACTCTGCTGCTTAATTACAGGATCATAGGATGTTAGGAGCTGGAGCCTGTGATTCTGTGATTGAAAACTGTTTAATTTGGCATCAGTTTAAAAATGTTCTTTTCATCCTGAGGAGGGGAGTGAGAAAGTAGAGCCCTGCAGAAAATAAGTGAAGTCTTGTTTTTAATTTCACAGGCATTAAACAACTTGCAGTCCACACATTCTGGCTTTGGCTTTATCAACAGTGAAAATGTCTTTAAGGTTAGTAATAGTGTAAAGCAGTGGTGCTGGAAGTTCAGCACCACAGCTGTGTGAAACCTTGAGTCAGACATCTGAGCCAGTGTGCAGACAGCACTAGGCTGTGCCTTTGGAAAAGGGAGGGAGCACTGACAGTGCCTAACAGCACCTCTGAGACTTTGTAGCTCTCTCAAAGCACACAACTTTGTGTGAGGCACTGGCACAGGTTGCCCAGGGAGGTTGTGGCTGCTCCCTCCCTGGAGGTGTTCAAGGCCAATTTGGACGAGGCCTTGAGTGACCTGTTCTAGTGGGAGGTGTCCCTGCCTATGGCAGGGGATTGGAACTGGCTGAGCTTTGAGGTCCCTCCCAACCTTACCATTCTATGCTGGGAAGTTTCACAGTGGTATCTTTGGAATCTCTTTCTTGGGTGTTACCACTTCATGCTGTTGAGTCTGCCACAGCAGGGTAGCTGAACCAGCAGATTACATAAAATTTAATCTGTATTACAGAACCTGTCTGATTCCAGTGCTTAACTGTGAAAGTACTGAATATACCAGGCAGGGGGTTAATGCAGGATTCTGGTCTTTTGAAGTGCAATATTTCTCTTTGATACAGGTGTGTGATGAGCCTCATCCCCTGCTTGTAAAAGAGATGATACAGCACTGCACAAATGCAAATATAGATGAAGCATACAAGGTTGGTTTCATCTGTTGTGTCTGCATAAACCCACTTCTCCTCTACAGAACCCTAGCTTGGTTTGAAGAATTCACAGTGTGTGTTGTTTCTTAAGATAAGGGCAGTACCATGCAGATGAGCTGATGGATTAAATCCTTTTTTTATGCAGCACTCTGTTCAGATGACTAAGCCAACCAGCACAAAGCCAGGCTGCATTGAAATCATTTGCTAAACAATTGGGGTTAAGTCACAAGACCGTTCCAGTAGTTGCATACAGCTGCTCCAGAAGTGACTGTGCTTGACTCACCTCATGATAAGTTTTGCAGATAAAGGAAGGATTATTCTTGCCTGCACAGATCCTTGCCCACCTGTGGCGACTTGGCTACTCTCCAGAAGATGTGATTGGCAACATCTTCCGTGTGTGTAAAACCTTTCAGATGCCAGAATATCTCAAACTGGAATTTATCAAGGTCAGTGCTAACTCAGCTCCTGGTGGGGTCTTTTGAACCTTTTTAAGAGGATGTGATCCCTAGAACAGGGCCAGCCTCAAGGTTTTCTGTGTGAGAGTTGCTATATATATTAGTGCCCAAAAGAGTATTTCTTAACTTACTACTTTTTTTTTTTTAACTTCTTAATTAGTAACAAGTAAAAAAAAAAAGTTAAAAATAAGTAGTATTTTTTACTTCTTATTAGTTATATTTTACTTCTTACTACTTTTTTTTACTTTTTTTTTTACTTCTTTTTACTTCTTACTACTTCTTTTTTACTTCTTATTACTTCTTTTTACTTCTTACTTTTTACTTATTTTTTACTTCTTTTTTACTTCTTACTTTTTACTTCTTATTACTTTTTTTACTTCTTACTTATTTTTTACTTCTTATTACTTATTTTTTACTTATTTGCTTCTTACATTTTACTTCTTATTACTTATTTTTTACTTCTTACTTCTTACTACTTATTTTTTACTTCTTACTTCTTACTACTTATTTTTTACTTCTTACTTTTTTACTTCTTACTTTTTACTTCTTATTACTTATTTTTTACTTCTTTTTACTTCTTATTACTTATTTTTTACTTCTTCTTACTTATTACTTTTTTACTTCTTACTTTACTTATTACTTATTTTTTACTTCTTATTTACTTCTTACTTTTTACTTCTTATTACTTATTTTTTACTTCTTACTTCTTATTACTTCTTTTTTACTTACTTTTTACTTATTACTTTTTACTTCTTTTTTTCTTTTTACTTACTTTTTACTTACTCTTTTTTTACTTCTTACTTATTACTACTTACTTTTTTTTTACTTATTACTTTTTACTTCTTTTTTTCTTTTTACTTACTTTTTACTTATTACTTTTTACTTCTTACTCTTTTACTTCTTACTTTTTACTTCTTATTACTTATTTTTTACTTCTTACTTATTTTACTTATTACTTTTTTTTACTTCTTATTATTTTTTTTTTCTTCTTTTTTCTTTTTTTTTTTACTTCTTATTACTTTTTTTTTTACTTCTTATTACTTTTTTTTTACTTATTACTTTTTTTTTACTTCTTATTACTTTTTTTTTTAACTTCTTATTTTTCTTTTTACTTCTTATTGCCACTCTGCCTCATCAGTTTTTCAGTAAGAGTGGACTCCTGACATTTAAAATCTAACCACCCACAGAAGTGCCAGGTGTCACTTCAAATGATCAACTAGAGCAAAGAGCAAACAAAACACTGGCTGAATTAGTTACATCAAAGCCTCCCTGACAACTTTCTTCAGGTGCAGATTTGATTTTAGTCCAATAGATCATAAAATACTAAATTGTATTAACAGCCAGGTGGTAAGTGGTTAAGATTTCAAACCTACCCTCTAATATATGCACCTCACACAAAGGAAATGGGGAAAGAGAGGCTTTGATTAATAAAAAACAACCAAAAAAAAAGAAGATAAAAAAGCATTCTGGTTGGCCTACCTGAGAATGTAGACTTCTCTGGAGTTCAAGTGTCTGAAGTTGGCCTCAGCAGTAAGGAACAAGCATTCAAGGCCAGGCTGGATGAGGCCTTGAGTAACCTGTGCTAGTGGGAGGTGTCCCTGCCTATGGCAGGGGGGTGGAACTAGATGATCCTTGAGGTCTCCTTCCAACCTTACCATTCTATGATTCTCTGATTAGTCACACTATACACAAAGCGAGGTCGATGGTTGGACTCAATGACCTTAGAGGTCTTTCCCAGATGAAACAGTTCCATGATTTTCCCATGTCTTTCTCACCAGGAGATTGGCTACACTCACATGAAGATAGCAGAAGGTGTCAACTCACTCTTACAAATGGCTGGACTGCTGGCCAGGCTGTGTCAGAAGACCACAGCCCCTGTGGCCAGTTAAGTGTTTCACTGAGCTGAAACCTGCCTTCTGGATGGTGAAGGCCTGGTGGGGAAGGGCAGCAGCTCCCTGTGTGTCCTGATTTCTGCCTGCAGAGAGCCTCTGCCCTTGGTTTTGCTAAGTGGCAGAAGAATAAGCAGGTTCCATTGTAAAAATGTTTTGTACTTTTTTTATTTAGACCAATAAAGCTTTAACATTTACTCTGACCCAAGAACTTTTAGCTGTTGTATAACCCAGGTAGAAGCGAGGACTGTGACAGCCCAGAGCAGGCAGGTCTGTTTGGTGCACTCAGAACTGCTCCTGCCAGTGGTACCAAACAAAAACTGAATCCCACTGTGACCACACTTCAAGCCTGGGCAGGAGTGATGGTCTCACCACCACCAAGAAGGGAAAAAATGATGCACAAAGTAGGCCAATGAATGAAGTTGTGAGGCATACCAAGCAGTGCCACTCCCAGGTGCTGTTTGTGTGCTGTGCTTAAAGGAGGTGTTTCCAGCAAACATCTGACACAGCTCTGAGTGGTGCCAGCCTTTTATTCTGGATCCTTCTGTAAAAATGTGACCACATTCTGGGATGCTCTGCTTTTGAGTTCCCCTTTCTATTCTGCATGTCCAGGTGAGGTCATGCCATGTTGCTATAGTTTTAGCACAGCAGAAAGCTACAGCATCATGCTTTCCTGTCTGCTCAGTTTTGGAAACCACCTCGCCAGTGCAGATGAGCAGTAAAGTGTGAAATGCAGAGTGACAGCAAATGCAAGTTGAATTTGACCACCTCCATATCAGACATCAGGTGTCAGAGCCAGCTTAGTGTAATTAAACATGTTCTGGCTGTAGCAGTCACACAAACCATGGTAGAGGTACAAGTTTGTTGTGCCTGCATTTCACCCTGCCCATTCTGTTGTCTCTTTCCACCCCAGGCATTCAGTTGCCCACTCCATAGCTGTCTCAGTGCCAAATTGATCTTCCCTGGCAGCATTGTCAGCTCCAGTCTAGAGCCTGGCCCCTGAGCTGGGGCTGGCTGGTTACACCCAGCCACAGGGACAATGTTTCAACACCAAAAGCTGATGGCATAAATGGCCTGCTCAAGACTTTCTGCAGCT
The DNA here is from genome assembly GCA_013399055.1 of Ramphastos sulfuratus. Classification (NCBI taxonomy): domain Eukaryota; kingdom Metazoa; phylum Chordata; class Aves; order Piciformes; family Ramphastidae; genus Ramphastos; species Ramphastos sulfuratus. Next base: position 14,575 of record WBNM01046388.1, on the reverse strand, counting down.
CCTGGGACAGAATTTGAAGTCAACCTTCTTTAATTCAAAGTGCAGGAGAGCATTGAGAGCTAAAACACAGACACATTTCAGCCTGCTGCCAGATGGAATGAAGCAAACAGCTCTTAGAGTAATGGCTGCAATACTCAATTTATTGAACTCACCTTTTGGTCCCCAGCCAGGGAATTGTCACTGCCAGCACAAACACTATTCACTAGGCAGCTAATAATAGAGTTTAGGTAAGGGACTTGAGCTGCTGAGTTCCTGTGGACATCACTGCAGCTTTTGTCCCCCCAGAACTTAACCAAGGCATGTTTGAAGGGTAGGGGAGTGGCTGTACAGCACAGCAGCCTGCTCTGGCTGTGCTTACTGGTTAGGTGTGTCCCCTGCTGAAGGGGGCAGGAAGAGAGGACACTGCAGAGTTTCCAGAGCACAGCAAACTGTATCTGGAGGACTCCTAAGGCTGGTCCTTACCCCACTGGAGGTGCCTAGCTGTGCCTTGTCTGGGTTGCTGTGCTGGTGCCAGTGGAAGGGTGGGGAAGAGAGAGTGACAGTTCCTGTTCCCACCTGGTTTAGTGGTTTTCACAGTATTTCAGTGGCTGCTTTCAGCTCCAAGTTGGAGGAGATTCTCTTCTGGAGAAACCCTCTACAGCACTGGGGGGACATAAGCACGCTCACTGTGCCTGAGAAAAGGAATAGTATTGGGCTGAGACCACCAGTGCAGCCAGTTCTGCCAGAGGTGGTTGCTCACCCCCTCCAAGGACAAAGCTACCCTGTCTGGCAGCTTGCTAAGGCTCCCCAGCTCCATCTGAGAGCTGCACCAGTGGTGCCAAAACTACTTTTGTAATGTGTCTTACATTGAAAACAGGAAGTGAATTGCTCACTTGGCTGCCTACCTAATGTGAGGAGAGAGATACATGGACCCAGGGGAGAGAGAGAGCTCATTTCTCCTTGCATTATGTTCAGACAACACAGGATCTGGCACTTCTGGCTGAGCACCAGAAATGTTTGCACACCTGAAAACAAACCCTGCAAGTGACCACACAGGTGCATCCTCACCCACTGCAAAGACAAACCATCAGAGAGTTCAGAGCAAGGCTGCAGTAACATCAATGAGCATTCCTCTAGCAGTCCTTGGATCTCTTCCAGTGTGATTAGATCACTGGCTGAAAGCACTTCAGGAGCTTTAGAGAGCTGAGAAAGGATTTACACCTTGCTACAGCTGTTCTGGAGAGCTGCAAGAGGAGGGAGAATCCTCCACATCCAGCTCCTGCCCTACCTGCTTTGGCTTCACAGCATTCACACTCAGGATTTGGCAGTGGAAGAACCCAGCATGAGGAAAATGTTGTTGTTCTGATCCACCTCCCACCTTAGGAAGGAGATCAGTACATCTTGCCTGTGGCTGTGCACACACCTAGCAGCCAGAACCTTCTGGGAGCTCTCTAGCCGGATCTCTTTCTGTGTGCCAAGGATCTTTTACTGCTGCTAATCTTCTCCTAATGATTTAATGGCTCCCTCTGGTTCCAAGATGAATCACCAGTAGCTGTAACATCACCACACACCACTGAAAACAGAGCTTATCCTTCCCCTCCTGCAACAAATTCAGTCTGCAGCACTCGATGGGAAGTGAGAGCTTTGTCAGGTGCTGAATGGGTCACCAAGGATGGCAGTGCCAGGCAACTGGTGACAGAAGGAGGGGACACAGTCTCAAGCTGCACCAGGGCAGGTTTAGGCTGGATGCTAGGAAGAAGCTCATGGCAGAAAGAGTGACTGGCATTGGAATGGGCTGCCCAGCGAGGTGGTGGAAGTGTTTAAGAGGAGACTGGATGTGGCATGTGATGCCATGGGTTAGTTGATTATCTAATGTTGAGTGATAGGTTTGGACTTGATGATCTTGCAGGTCTTTTCCAACCTGACTGATTCCGTGTCACAGCCCTGCAAGAGCAGGTCAGGTTGTTTCAGTACTGAATGCATCTCTTCATCTCCCTGCCTGCCTGTAAGCCTGTGCAGAGCCAGTGCAGGCTGTGGCTGTCACCATCACTAGGACACCAGTGTCCCACACCTGTCAAACTGTTTGCAGAGCATTGCAACACCAGGAAACCAGAGGGGGTGAGTGGAAACTCGGCTGGGAGGAGCTGGGCCAAGCAAAAAGCAGCCGTACCCCCTGTGTGTGTAAGCCCCTGAAGCACAGTGGATTTTCTCCCTTGTAAAAGTCCTGTGGAAGCAGGAACAAAAGCATCTGTAGGAGCTACAAGTAAATCTAAGGCAAACACTGAGCCACCCACTCTTTCAGCTACACAGAGTGGCCACCCATGGTCTCAGCAAGCCTACTAAAATTAGAGGCCAGGCACTGGCAGCAGGAAGCACCTGGCATCCCTTCCTCCTGCTCCTGCTCCCCTTAGCTCCCCTTCTCTGCTCACTCTTACCACTTCCAGAGACGTGAGTGTGGGCTGAGTCCCTTCTTGAAGCAGTCTTCTGAACCAGTTTTGAGGAAGAAGGTTTTAAGCAGCTACATTTCCTGCCCATCAGATCTCCCACACCTCATTCTGTGCTACCTGACCTGCTCCCATCTCAGCCTGTCTCGCCTAAGCACGCAGGCAGCATCTCCAGCACAGCAAGCTGCAATAAACCACCTTGTTTGCTTTGGATGCTTCTCAACTTTAATAAATAAGGGCTACAGTGGTGCCAAACCTGCATATCAGGGCTCAAGAGACAAAGGTTTCATTTCAGGGCTGGTGTCCAGCCCAGCAACAGTCACAGACTGGTGCAGTTTCTGAGGCTGGCAGCTGTGTGTTGGATCTTCTCAGTGGTTGCAGAAGCAGGAGAGCTGCTACAGACAGGTACTGTGAATTACAAGCTGTGGATGAGGAGGGGATTTAATACTCTTTAGCCTTTGTGAATGGGTTGGGATCTCATTGAGTTCCAGAGAACCACTGCTGTTATAAAAGCAACCTCTGCCTTGCCAGTTCCTCTCCGAGGAAACAGCTTCTGTAGGAGAGCACAGGCACTGGAACACAATCCCTGCCTTCTAATGCCATCATGCATGACTCACTCTGACAAATTAAGTAGCTGGCTGCATTACTGCTCAGCAATGTAGAGATTCATTTCATGCTTGACAGGAGAAAACACTGCACAGGCTGCCAGCAGCCCTCCGGTAGGTCTGCAGGGAGATGAGGAGGATGGCAAGTTCTTGACGTGCCCGTGGGCACTGCTGGGCAGAGGCCTTTCTCCAGGTGCAGGTTTGCAGCTCAACTTCTGTGGGACTTCAAGCAGAGTATTCCTTCCTTTCAGCAGCAGCCCTTCTGTGTGACCTTGGGTTCAATTTGGAGAAGAGGTTCCACTGAGGGGTCGAAGCAGTCACCCTCCCTGTGTGCTTGCTGGGTGTGCTCCTGCAGCTCAGCAAAGGACTCCTTCAGACCTTATGTAGAACACTGGAAAGAAGAGAGTCAAAAAATCAGTGACTCCACTGACTTTAAACCCATGCTTTCAACTTAACACTGGTCTGCTGAGAAGAGGCTGCACAGGTCCTCTGAGACCGTTTGGAGCCACAGCAGCTCAAGCCAAACCTGCCCCCGAGTTTGGTGTATCTGGGACTGCTTCTCTGCACTTACTGACCCTGTGTTGTATCCCACACTTGGCACCATGCAGCCTTCCTGCAGCTCTCCACTGATGCTTTTTACTTTAACTGCCTCGAGTAATCCTGTAGCATCAGTATCAGGTTGCTGCTGCTAATGGGGCAGGATGTGTGGTGGTTGCAGTGCAGGCAGGGCTCAGCTGAGCCCAAGGAATCCCTCACACTGCTCAGCCCAGAGGGCGTTTGGGGGTTCCTGTGTGCAGCACGTTGCAATGCTGCCTGAGGCTGCTCTGAAGTGGCTTTCAGTTCCTGTTGGAGGAAGGTGACACTGGGACACAGACTTTGACAAATTTGCCTCCACAGCCAGCATTAGTCACCTTGGCATCAGCCAGAGATGTGGCACCGCACGGAGCAGGCTGCTCCTGCTCCCTGAGCTACCCTGGGCTGCTGGGCACCAGCTGGCCCTGCCAGCAAGGAGGAGAGCTCCAGCCAAACTCTCTGGCATAAACCAACCCTCCCACCCCTAAATAAATACATCAACCACTTGCTCTCTTTTTACCTTTGCTTTGACAGAGGGGCAGGGCCTGCCACAGGGGCTGTGTTGACGTAGTCTGGCTCCTCATCCGAGCTTTCTGCCTGCAGAGCTGGGAGGGAGGATGGGAAGCAGCAATCAGCAAGTGGGTCAGGTCTGCAGACACACACTCCCCACCACGTGCTGCCTGTCCTGTCAGTGTTCAGTCTCTGGTGCTCACACACTTCTGTGCCTAAGAAACCTGAGATGACACAGTCAAAGTCTCCTTGAAGAGGCTTCAAAATGGTCACTGACAAAGTATCCTTGAAGTGGATTCAAAATGGTCACAGCAGATTTGCAAACACTCTGCCAGCAGTGAGCATGGACAGCTCCTCAGAGTCAAAAGAAACTGACTTAGATTCAGTCCAGAGAGTGCACAACCAGAACGAGAATCAGTTTGCTTAGGCAGCTTCAACAGCACAGGCAGAAAGCTCTTAAATACATATATATACACAAGTATACATTCACCACTATCTCCCAGGCCAAACTACCCTCTGTGTTCCACAGGAAGCCACAGGTTAGGTTAAACTGCTGCTTAAAGGTTAGCTTCAGAAATGTGCTCCCCCAGTTACTGCAGGAGAGCCCCAGGGTGACCCACTGGGGGTATGTGCTGCACTGTCACAGGGGATTACAAGGCTGAGCCTGCACCAGGGCAGCTTCAAAACACAGTAGGACATAAGACATGGAAGTGGCATTCCTCTGCAGCATTCCATGGTCAGAGTTTAGGCACAGCCACTTATGTGATGGCCTTTTGAATACTGGAAGCAACATATCTCATAGAATTATCAGGGCTGGAAGGGACCTCAAGGATCATCTAGTTCCAATCCCCCTGCCATGGGCAAGGACATCTCACACTAGATTAGGTTGCTCAGAGCCCTCTCCAGCCTGGCCTTAAAAACCTCCAGGGATGTTCAAGGCCAGGTTGGATGAGGCCTTGAGTAACCTGTACTAGTGGGAGGTGTCTCTGCCTATGGCAGGGGGTTGGAACTGGATGATCCTTGAGGTCCCTTCCAACCTTACCATTCTATGATTCTATGGAGCTTCACAGCAGCATTCAGTGTGCAACAATTTGCACAGGGCTTTAGATGTTTATCACAAGTGATTGGGGAAAAAAATAAATAACTGAAGGCAAAGGTGATGGCTCCACTGCCTTGGGCATAGCCTAGGTGGGTCTAGCACAATGGGTACCCTGCCAATGAGCCCCATCCCTGAACAGTAAACAGCTGCTGAGAACATACCTTCTGCTTGCTGCAGTTTCCAGATGTGTATGGCTCTGCTGTTCTCGTAGTCCTCAGCATCATCTGTGACTAACAAGAGTTTGGACAGGATGATGCTGAAGTGGACTAAAAATGGACTTTTGTGAACCCCTCACTCCTACCACCACAGCCTGACCACTCCATACACGTGGCTGAGTTTCCAGCCAGGCAGCTGCTGTCCTGCCACAGGTCTGCTGATGCTGCCTCATCACTTTTCCAGCCTTGACCACATGTCTGGATGTCTGCAGGGCATGGGGATCAGACTGGTTCTGCTGCTCCTGCCTCCTCTGATCAGCCCATTGAATGCCAGGCAGGAGCAGGGCAGGCTCTAGCAGTGCCAAAGGTGTTAATTCACCAACTTCACTTCTTGTGCTGGTTGCAGCATCCCAGGACAGAAGCTGGAAGCCTTTAAGCAGGCACAGTGATCCAACATCATACTACAGCAGCTCACTGGCTGCAGCCTTCTTGGGCTGGATGTGGTGAGAAACCTGAGCTGGGGGCTGGAACCATGATCAGACTTAGCTGTAACAACACTGAAAGATCCAGAGAAGCAATGCAGACCACCTGCTGCAGAGACCTCCTAATCAAGGGGCCCAGCTCAGAGGTCAGCTTTTGGCTAAGTATCACCACCTGCACTGTCCTGCAGAGAGAGGGAATGCTCCAGGTCTGCTCTGTGCCTACAGCAGCCCTTCTCACCCCAGGCCCACCAGCGTGGAGCTGATAGGAAGAGCTGAGGCTGCAAAGGAGAGGAGTTCCCCTCAGCTGAGCAGATCACTGTCCTTCCTCTGCAATTCCAGATGCACAACATGCACAGACCATGGCAGCAGCACCTACCTGAATCAGAGCCACAGGACACTCCAATGATGACGTTCTGATAGGAATGGGAATCACTCTCTTTCTCTGGCAGAGAGGAGGAAGAGGGAGAAAAAGGGCTTAAAGAAGTGTAGGTGACCTGAGAGGATCCCTCAGCACCTGCTGGAGAGGGCCATTCCCACACTGAAACATAGATTGGCTAAAAAATCATTAGTCCTTTTTTGACTGGCAGCCTGGGGGCTGACCCAGGGACAAGGCAATCTCCTGGCAGTCAAACCAGGCAGTCACCACCCCTTGGGAGAACCATCACTGACACCCTGGAGTGTTGGCTGAATCTCTCTGACCATGGCTCCATCCATGAAGCCACCTGAGGGCAAGTGGCCAAGTTTGGTCCTCAGGCACTGTGATTTTGCTTATGGCAAAGGAATAACTCCCAAAAGCACAAGAAGAAGCCTCACAGCAGCTCCTAGGGTGAACAGAGGCAGGGCTGGCTCCATGGTGGTGTGAACCTCCAGGCACCCAGCCCAGGGGAGCAGTCAGGAGGGGCTTTTCCTTCCCAGTAAGTGTTAAGCTTGTGCCTATTGTATCTTCCTGGGCTTATTCTTAGATTCTGGGAAGGAACTGAGCCCCAACTGCCCAAGCTCAACATCTCTCTGAGCCCCATACATAAATCTATTAGCATCTAGAACCAAAATCTGCTTAAAAGAGTTAAAAAAACAAAACAAAACAAGCTAAACAAGCTCACCACTTCAGCCCTCTGGATGAGCCCATGAGCAGCTGAACCACACAAGTCCCTATATTGCTAACCTCAAAACCTAAACTTGCTGCTGCCCAGAGATGAAACAAAGAACAAAGTGTTTTGTGCAATCAGAACCATGAATGCATTTGGGCTGTTTGGGCAACAGATGGACTGAGTGGGGCTTGGACATCCCTGAAGCCCAGCAGCCTTGCTTCAGCTCTTGATGAATGTGTCACCTAGACCCATGCTTGCTTCAGGCTATGCAGCAATAACCCACAGACCTAGGCAAGCCTGCTGGGCTCCCTGGAGCCAAGAGACAGCCAAGATGGCAGCTGGAGAAGTAAACTGACTTGCTCATGTGGAGACCTTACCGTAGGCTGGGGTGAAGAACCTGGCACAGTTGTAGTAATCCAGAGCTATGGGCTCCCTGCAAGAAGAGCAGGCTCCATTAGCTCCTCCTGCCCAGGGCAGCCCATGGCCTTCCCAGCCTGAGCTACAAGAGGGCCTGGACTGCACTGGGACCAGCAGGGATCTGCTTGACCATGCTGGTGGCAGATTAGTTACTTACACATAGGTAGCATCCTCTTGCAGCTGGTCCTCTGCAAGCACAAAGGGTTTGCCATCAGCACTCCATACCACTGCATAATGTCAAGCTGCCACCCCAAAGCACAGCTGGGTGAAGTCCCTGAGCACAGCTGGAGCAGATGTTCTCAGCAGCCAGAAAGCCCCAGCATGGCCCCAAAGTCTGTTCACAAGCAGGGCTGGGAAGCTGGAGCAGGAGGAGGCAGCTCAGATCTCCCTCAGGCCCTGAGGGAGCTCACCACTGCTCATGGACAGATCCTGACAGCTGGTGGGAAGATTGGGAATATCCTCCCCAGTTTGGGGACAGACAGCACAGCCCCCACTAGTAATCCTCTTAGGGCCAGAGCCAGCTCATGCTGCCCTGGGAGGGAGCAGGGGGGCTCACAAGCATCCCATCTCCCTCTGCTCTGTTCATCAGATCACAAAGCAATCACCAAATGAACCCAGCCTGAGCTCTGCCAGCTGCAGTGTCCACTGCTTGCATGCTCCCCACTGGTTCCCAGTCACCCCTCATGGCCTCAGCACCCTTCCCCCCATCCCCCAGGACCTGCTGTGGCAGCATTTACCTGTCAGGAAATTCTGGTACCTGCACTTGTTCTTGCTCCCTGAGGAAAAGCAGAAGGGCTGAGCTGTGGGAGCTGTTCCACGGTGGAGCCTCTGAGTATCAGCAGCTCTGACCCTGCCCAGCAATCTGCTGGAGGCTGGGGGTCATGGCTGCAAGGTTGGGCACCTTGAGGCAGAGGTGATGGGATGGACAGGGCTGCTGTGTTCCATAATGTGGCTCTGACCAGGCCTGGTCAGCTGCAGCAGGACAAGCACTGCATTTTACAGAGCCACAGAATCACCATGGTTGGCAAATAGCTCTAAGCTCACCAGGTCCAACCATCACCTCACTGCAGCAGGGCCACTACTGCACCACACCCTTGAGCACCATGTCTAGAGGGCCTTGAAATACATTCAGGGATGGTGATTCAACCACTTCCCTGGGCAGTCTCTGACAACCCTTTTGGTCTAGAAGATTTTCCTAATGTCCAACCCAAACCTCCCCTGGCAGGACTTGACGTCTTTCTCCTGTCCTTTCAGTTATGACTTGAGAGAAGAGCCCAGCACCCACCTCTCTACAGCCTCCTTTCTGGGAGTTGCAGAGTGCCAGAAGCTCTCCCTTCATCCTCCTCTTCTCCAGACTGAACAACCCCAGCTCCCTCAGCTGCTCCTCATAGGACTTTAGGCTCAGAGCCAGGCCAGACCTTACTGAGCTTCACTGTGCAGCATCCTGGGTAAGTGCTACTACCAAGAGTTGTCATCATAGGACACCAGGCTGGAAGGGACCTCAGGGATCATCTGGTCCAACCTTTCTTGGCAAAAGCACAGTTCAGGTAAGATGTCCCAGCACCCTGCCCAGCTGAATCTTAAAAGTGTCTGATGTTGGAGCCTCCACTACCTCTCTGGGGAGATTTTTTTCCCCATGGTTTATTGTCCTTGTGAAGATATTTCCTCTTGGAATCTTGCCAGGAGCATCTCACAGCCAACCCTGCTGTGTTTCCAGGATAACCCTATCGTGCCCTGCCTGGCATCTGGCAGTGAGCAACCAGCCTCTGAGAGGCTCTGGCTTCCCAAAACTGGTGGCAGCTCCCAGCCAGCTCCTACAAAAACAAGCTGAGATTTGCAGCATCCCCTGCAGCAAATCCTTCCCTGGTGGCTGTGGCTGGGGAGCCCACCCTGGGGGAAGATGCTCACCATAGTCAGCATGGCAGGAGGCACTGAGCTCCTTTGTGGTTTTCCTGAAAGAGAGAAAAGGGAGCTAAAATCCCAGGTCTGAGCAAACCATTCCAGGGGTTACAAACCACAGCAATGACTCAGCTGGAAGGACCACCCATGGAACTCACCTGCAAGGCTACAACAGGACACAGACTGAGCAAAGGCAGGTGAAGAGTCTGGGGTCGAACGGGAACAGTTATGCCTGAATACTGCAGCAGGGTTATGGTGGCTGTGCAGTTCTTGGGGGTTTTGGTGATGGGGAGGAAAGGATTTCTGGTGTCAGACTGCTTGTGAGCAAAGATTGCACATTTCTTTTTTGTGATCATATAGTCATAGAATGTGAGGGGTTGGAAGGGACCTCCAGAGATCATCCAGTTCAACCCCCCTGCCAAAGCAGGATGGCCTAGGGCAGGCCATGCAGGGATGTATCCAGGTGGGTTTTGAATGTCTCCAGAGGAGACTCCATGACCTCTCTGGGCAGCCTGCTCCAGTGCTCATGACATACCTGTTATAGGTAGCCACAGATCATCATCATTTTTAGGGTGTCAGGCAGTGATAGGACTGGGGGGAATGGAACAAAGCTAGAAATGTGGAGATTCAGACTGGATGTTAGGAAGAAGTTCTTCACCAGGAGGGTGGTGAGAGCCTGGAAGGGGCTGCCCAGAGAGGTGATGGAAGCCTCATCCCTGGAAGTGTTTAAGGCCAGGTTGGATGAGGCTGTGGCCAGCCTGATCTAGTGTGAGGTGTCCCTGCCCATGGCAGGGGGGTTGGAACTGGCTGATCCTTGTGGTCCCTTCCAACCCTGACTGATTCTGTTCTATGATCTCCTAGGGTTCAATTAACCTGTGGCCAGCACAACTCAGACTGAAGAAAATCCAGAAGAGTCTAAACCTGCTATTGATCATCAATAAACCAAGCAGCCTGATCTAGCTGAAGATGTCTCTGCTCACTGCAGGAGTGTTGGACTAGATGACCTTTAAAGGTCCCTTCCCACCCAAACCATTCTGTCATTCTAATTACAGCCCAAGCCACATCTATAGGGCACAAAATTCCATCCCAAAGCCTCAGCATTCACATATCTTGGGTGGACTTCATCCAGCCTTGGCTCTACAGCTTGATTTTGGTTGGTTGGGGGTTTTTAACCTACCTTGCTATTGATAAATGTTCAGGTTCCTTAATTTGTTCCAGCCTCCTGGTTGTACCTAGCACCAAGAACAAAATGAGATGTTCATTACTATGGCAGCAGCAGACATTTTGAGGAGCACAGAGAGGATTCCCTGGTTTCTTCAAGCATTTTCCTAATGCATCCCAAAATAGCTTCCAAATCATTCCTTGAAAGTTCAGAAGTGGCCAAAAGAGGAAACAAGCAGAGGAGAAGCTGCTGGCTGCACAGAGCTGGCCAGCAGGCACTGGAGGAAGCTGCAAGCCCAGCTGCTGCCTTGCTGCCTGCTATCCCCCAAACCTGCTTGATCTGGGGGCCTTTCCCACACCCAGCACCCCCCTGCCCCCATCCTATGAGTTGGGTTATGGGGCTGGAGCCAGCGAGGTGCCAGGGTAAGCAGTGGCTCTGCAGAGCCCATTCAGCACGGCCCCTGTCAGCAGCTTGTGTCAGGGCAAAAATCAAAAGGTCAGGGCCCAACCCAACCTGCTGCAGGAAGCAGAAAGGGGGTGATGAGAGGGTGAGTCACCCACACTGGCATTTCCCAGGGTGAGCAGAGGCTTGCAGCTCAGTGGCACTGCTTCAGTCCCTTCTTTTCAACCTCAAGGCAGATGATTTCCTAGAGCTCTGAATCTGCATCCCTAGAAGCATCTCAGGTGGCTTTGCCAATCTTGGTCTGCTATCATTTGACTGCCTGGCTTCAAGGTGACCTTTTTAGTTCTACTTTCCCCCCCAAAGTGTGCATGCAGGACCCCCACCCTGCAAGACAGCAGCTCCATGCAGTGCCCATACTCACTGGGGTGGGTTCGAATCACCTCAAATCTCCGCTGGCTTTCCAGCCTGGAACAAACAGAGGTACAACCTCAGCTGCATTTTGGGGTCTACAACAAGGAAAATCAATGCAAGAAACTGCTTTGCTTGGTGAGCAGAGGGAAGAGAGGAGAACCTCTGTGCTGGGCTCAGTGAAACATCAACGTACATCACTCATGCAGGACTCTCCTGAGCTGGGAGAAGTTTCCAAACTCCTCTTTAGAGTCAAAATGTGCTTATGGACCATTGCTGGGGCAGGCAAGGGAAGGGCCCAGGAAGGAGGAAAACATCACTTAGGATCACTCCTACTCTGATAATGCACCAGTTATGGCCAGAAAGAGCCTTTCCACCCACAAAAACCTCATGAAATGGCTTCAAACCTCATTTCTTCACCTCCACTACCAGCCCTGCCCCTTGCAAGATCCCTTAATGTCAAGCTGAAAAAAAATAACAGATGTGGTCAGCCCTGCCCAGTGACCTCCTGACTGCTTCATGTAGACAATGGGACCTGCTCTGAGGAGCACAAGAGGATTCAGCAGCTCTCCTACTGCAGGTGCACACAGGCACTTGACAGTCCCTAGATTAGAGCTATTTTTTCCTCCACCACCTCTTCCCATTCAGGTTGCCCCCACATCCCAACCTGCTATCCATGGCACAGGGAAATGAGGTGTTAAAGGAGCAGTGACACCAAGCTGTGTGGTGCAGCTGCATGCTGGAGAGCAGGGATGCCATCCAGAGGGACCTGGGCAGGCTGGAGAGGTGGGCACAAGCCAACCTCATGAGGTTCAACAAGACCAAGTGCAAGGTCCTGCAGCTGGGTGGAGGCAATCCCAAGCACCAATATAGGCTGGGTAGGGACTGGCTGGAGAGCAGCCCTGAGGAGAGGGACTTGGGGGGGCTGGTGGATGAGAAGCTCAACATGAGCCAGCAGTGTGCTCTTGCCCCACCTGAAGTACTGCATTTATATATATATAAATATATAAAAGAGCTTCCTGCCTGTGCTGTTGAAGCTGCCTAAGCAAACTGATTCTCGTTCTGGTTGTGCACTCTCTGGACTGAATCTAAGTCAGTTTCTTTTGACTCTGAGGAGCTGTCCATGCTCACTGCTGGCAGAGTGTTTGCAAATCTGCTGTGACTGTATTTATAAGCATTAAGGAGTGGGTCCAGAGGAGGGGAGGGAAGCTGGGGAAGGGACTGGAGAATAAATTTTATGAGGAGTGACTGAGGGAGCTGGGGAGGGTTAGTGTAAGGAAGAGGAGGCTGAGGGCAGACCTCATTGCTGTCTACAGCTACCTGAAGGGACACTGTGGAGAGGCTGCTGCTGGGCTCTTCTCACAGGTAACTGGAGACAGAACAAGGGGGAATGGCCTCAAGCTGAGGCTGGCGAGGTTTAGATTGGACATTAGGAAAAAGCTTTTCACAGAGAGTGGTCAGGGACTGGAATGAGCTGCTCAGGGAGGTGGTGGAGTCACCCACCCTGGCTGTGTTTAAGGGTGCTTTGGATGTGGTGCTTGGGGCTGTGGTTTCAGGTGAATCTTGTAGAGTAGGGTTCTAGGTTGGACTTGGTGATCCTGAGGGGCTTTGCCAACCTGCATGTGTCTGTGATTCTGGGACATCCTCCCTCAGTCTCCTCTAGGCTAAAAGCCCCAAGTGTCTCAGCTCCAAACATCCCAACCCCACAAAGGCCTTCTCAGAGCCCCTTGGCTCCAGGTCTGCTCCTGTACCAAAGGTGACAACTCAATCTTTTTTTTTTTTCTTCTTCTTCTTTTTTCTATCTTTTAGCTGTGGTTTGTCTGTTGCTGGAGGAAATCAGGGAGGGGGGTATGTGCACCACCACATTTCCTTCAGACACTGCAGCTCGGAGGCTGCTCTGCCGCAGGGTCCCAGCAGCACCAGCCCAGGGCTGCTTATGAAGTTATCAACCTCTCTGCTTCACCAGAGCATGACAGGACAGGACAAGGACTCACCCTTCCAGTCTCCCAGACCTTTTTCCAACTAGTTAATGACTCACAGGCATGGCTGTCAGAGCTGCAGTTTCACTGGGGGTTGTTCTTTGTGGAGGCACAACCCCTCCAGCAGTGCCCTGCCCTGGCCACACTACCCCCACAGCCCCTTCTCTGATGAGTCTATTGGATAAAAATTGAATTTCAGCTGCAGGGCATGGAGTGGGTCTAGGTCTGGCCAGGATCCTTCCCTGGGTGAGCTGCTCAGGGGAGAGCAAAAAGCAACTTACTGGCTCCTCTGGTTGCTCAGCTGCTTCTCTCGCTTGGTAGCTGGAAGAGAAGGGAAAAAAGCTCTTAGAGAAGGATGATTTGGGAGCTAAAGATCAGGAGGAACAACAGAACACAAAACCTCTTCAGCCAGGAGCAGGAGAGGGCAGTGGAGGCAGTGAGCAGCTGTGGCAGCAGGAGTTTGATTTGTGCTTTTAAAAACAGGTCTCAAGTGCTTGTCTCAAACACCACAAAGCAAGCCAGACACTGCTGGCCTCAAACCCCAAACTTCAGCCTCTCTCCCCCCAGTAAAACCCACCCAGTGCTCACAGGTGAGCTTGGACCCCTGCTGGGGTTGTGCTGACTCCATTCCCTTTGTATTTAAGGTGTGGATGAATTTATCCCCCTGCCTCTCCTTCCACACCTGCCTTCCTCCTGCCTGTCTGCCCCAGAACCCCCACAGGATTTGTGCACTGGCATGGTGCAGGGTGCCCAGGAGCCACCCACCATAGAGGAGTGCTGCAGGCTTTGGGGGGCTCCTTCTCCCAGCTGCTCCCTGACCTTCAGCAGAGACCCTTCCCAGGTCAAGCTGCTGGGAACATCCCCACGAAGGCAGAGCTCCCCAAGCTGGCACATGGCTGAGCAGAACCAAACCCACCTGGAGGGGACATCCCAAGAGGAAAGGGTCTGGCCACAGTGACCTCCAGCCCAGACCTGTGGGCAGGACCCCAAAGCACATGGGCAGAACCCCAAAGCACACAAGAGCCCCAAAACACACCAGGAGTACCCCAAAATGCACAAGGAGGACCCCAAAGCACATGGGCAGAACCCCAAAGGACACAAGAGCCCCAAACACACCAGGAGTACCCCAAAGCACATGGGCAGAACCCCAAAGCACACAAGAGCCCCAAGACACACCAGGAGTACCCCAAAATGCACAAGGAGGACCCCAAAGCACATGGGCAGAACCCCAAAGGACACAAGGAAGACCCCCAAACACACCAGGAGTACCCCAAAGCACACGGGCAGAACCCCAAAGCACACAAGGAGGACCCCAAACCACATGGGCAGGAACCCAAAGAACACAAGGAGGACCCCCAAACACACCAGGAGTA
>WBNM01046386.1:0-11491 GCA_013399055.1 Ramphastos sulfuratus | reverse complement strand
GCACAGGTATAACAGCAGACACATCTTGTAATAGCAAAGTGCATGCTATGCTCCCTGCTCATCTCCTCTTATCCATACAGCCCAAGACTAATGGGCCTTTGGACACAGGAGAGCCAACCAAATGGCAGTTCGCCAAGACTGACCATATTAGGTGAAGCCACAGGCTTGCTTTACCCTTTTTAGGGCAGAACACAGCCTTGCACAAGGCAACCCTGTGTACCTTTTTTACCGCAGGGTCTGGGCAGGCCACAGACCCCAGACTTAGTGGCTCCAGATTCTTTGTCCCCTTTCCCGCAGTTGCTCTCCCTAAAACAGAAGGAGTGAGAGCAGAAAAAAAGGTCTGGGCAAGCCAGGAGAAGTATAAGCCTATTTTGGCCTACCATGACAGGAGATCTGCCTAGGACCACATGAACAAAGTTGTAATATACAAAGGCATTTAATGTATATGAACCATATAATACTTTCAGTGTACTGTTCTTGGTATTTCCTCAAAATTCATCTTTTTTCTAAGCTGACAACTCTACTACTTCAGAAGGTGCAAAAGAAATTAAACAATCCCCAATTTCACAAATACTGTGTGGCATTTTGCAAAAGTTATGCTGGAAACTACTACATCAAGAGAATGAAAGACCCTCTGCTACTCTGCTGAAGAGTTTTGGTTTCTTCTAGTGCAGCCTACCACCTTGGCACAACACACTTCCTGAGGCAGCAACTAGCAGTGGTTTAAGGTGTCTAAGCATTTCAGTATGGTTCTGTCAATGAAGTAGAGTAAGTCAGGGCACAGCTTCAGGTCAAGGTAGAGAGAACTGCTCTGTCCAGGCCTCATCACTGGCAAGCTGAAGCTGAGCATACATCATTTAAATTGGTTGATTTTACTCATGTTTAAAGCCTCAGTAAGCTCTCACAGACAGAAGCCTCCAAACCGGATAAGTACCTGGTTTGTAACTGTCAATTTATACCAGCTGTGGCTCTGACCTGTATACCAAGCAGTGTGATTAGTCTTTCTGTCTAATTTTGTTACTATTTAGTGGTTTAGAACTAGCATTTCAAGGATGCTAATTAAGGTCATCCTATGTATGCTGATATAATTTTCATCCATTTGAGAAAAATACGTGGAGAAGGGGGACTGTGCTTATTTGTGGGTATTTTATTTATATTCCTCATTTGCTTAATTACCTTGGCTTAGATGGTCTCACAGAAAGGTAGTTTTCTTCAAATGTTTCCCTTTATTGTGATTTGAAAGTATTTTATTAAAAAAAAAAAAAAAAACCCTCACTGACCTGTGACCAGAATAAACAAAAAGGTTTTCTTGTTCACAAAGATATTTAATTTCCAGATAGGAGTCAAAGTGACTCCCAGAAGAATCTGATACAATATTTATATAATGTACATATATAGCATGTCACTCATCACTTGCATTGGCTGCTCCACCTTTCCATCTCTTTCCAGTTTCGAAGCTGTAATAGAAAGTGTTGTCTAACTGTGGAAAGGACACCATCTATTCACAAATGGCTTTTCATTAAGAACACATTTAACTGTAACGGTTACATTCCCCAAATATTTCTGGGAGTCTACAGCCAGACTTCTAAACCAGAGCAGCCCAGAAGCTAGGTGTGATGTGGTGAAGGAAAATTTGCCCAGTCCCAGTGCAACTGCTGAGCTGACTGAATGGCATGCACAGTTTACATCCGTAAACACAGTGGGTAACAGGAATGGTTCAGTAAACATGTCCCAGTTAATCCCTTCATGGTATTAAAGGCTGCACTTCAACTAAAACAGTTTAGATATTTTTAAACATTTAGCAATCCTTTCCCTAGCCTCTACCACAAGCATTCCGATGGCCTGTAAAAAATGCGGTTGTGGTTGGTTTCTTCTCCAATGGGTTACATTCTATTCAGATTAATGTCTGCAATGCATTTAGACTGCTCAAAGGAACTAATATATCCCCAAAGTCATATAATGGACTGTTACAAGTTCACAATGAGATGTATGGTACTAGTCTACTATCCTTGTCATACCAAATGGAAAGACTGCTCGAGACACCCTTGATGCCAACAGTCCAGTAAATAGCCATATGAGTCAACAAATTGATGTCAAGCAATCTCTTCACAGTAAGGGCTTGTTTAAGTTGAAGGAGAGTGAAATGTGCAATAATGTTCCATTGCAACCGATGATGTACTTTCTGATGAGAGCCATGTTCCTTTCAGGCACCCAGGCAACAGCGCAGTATTACCAAGGCTCAAATGAACACTGCATAGTTCTCACCTGACATCTCTCATGAGTGACTGTGAAACTGTCTTGCATCATGTTGTAAAACATCTCCATTAGCACACATTTTGTTAGTATATTCCTAAGGAGTCTTTTATAGCCTTTTTTTTTTTCCTTATTTTGAGTCCTTTGTATGGGTGATCCTTTTGGTTCCATCCTGGTGTCACTCTGAATCATTATGTAGCCCAAATCATCTCCTGAAATGCTACAAAGCATAATTTTTGAATGAAGAATGGGCAAAGGCTCACTAGCCTTCAGTTACTGTCTCCAGACAACCTGCAATAATTCTTCCTGGCCAGAAAATGTAAACTTCGGTCTGTACTGGGGAGGAGTACTTTGCTTAACATCCTTTTTCCTACTCGTTATTCTCTTCAAACAAGGGTTATTCCCTTTATCTCTACAGTAAAAGTGTTGAAGGGACCAGTTCTTAGTCCCAGTGGATCTTATACAGAACCTTGGTCTTTCACTTCAGCACTGAAAAAGAGGCAAGGTTTCAACTGCACTTCCCAGGCTGTAAGACAGTAATTGAGCTCCTATCAGTAAGATTCCTGGAACAGTTTTGAGAGCCAAATGAGCAACGCTGGTGAAGTCAGATTGGAAGTTGATTCCAGTTCCCACTTTGCTTCTGCATCTCTGTCCTTTCTCATAGTGTTGGCTTGCCCTTCTTTCCTCATTCTCAAACACACAGAAACTGAAATGAGGTGGTGCAAGAAGATGGAATTTGGCCTGGTCCCTGAATGCAGTTACACAAACCATGAGGCTCCATGAACTATAAATGTCACTGGCAGAAATAGCATAGTCTCAGCACCTTCTGGTCTTCAAGACTATGCAGTACAGAACTTGATTTTATGAGGTTTGTTTTACTATTCAATTTATTGAGATTTATTCAATTTACTGAGACTGAATATTCATTCTATTGGGACTGAAGGTGAAATAGATAGATCTTGAGCTGAACTTACCTGCCCCAGTACATCTGTGACTCTTTAGGTCTTCCAATCTGAAAGATAACTTCTAAGCATATTCTGCCTCTGAAGAGCTGAGTCACTTTCAGTAACAGTAATTAAATTAATTTTATAATCAATCTCGTTGAAAAACTAATTCATATGACACAAATCTGACTAAAATTATTTTAAATGTCAATGCTGCCTTAACATAAGTCTGAGCTATTTCACACGGATTTCTTCTTCGTTTGTTTTTATCTTGAGACAATTCAATTCCATGCAGTGGAATTAGGAGAATAGGGAAAAAACAAAAACAAAAACAAAAACAAAAAACCCAAACAAACAAACAAACAAAAACCAAACAAAAAAACCCACAAAAAACCCCCCACAACTATCCATGAATACTAATTCTCAGCCTTTATTAAACAGAAGCCAAGGTGGGGCAGAGAGGGGGAAGAGAGTTGTAACACCTGAAAATGCTATCCAGGATTTGAGATATATTTGCACAATCAAGAGGAGCAAAGCTGTGGGAGTTATCTTTACTCTGTGCTCTCCTCAGGTGTAATAAAGGAAGTACAGTATCACATACATGTTCACATGTGATGGACTTTGGCCACGTGTAGGTTCACAGATTTGAATGGCACTGCTATACAGACTGTAATATGCAGAAGCAGCTGCATGACTGGCACCTTTGCTTGTGCCTTCACCATAACCTTTTTCTATTCCTACTACATTAAAGGCTCTGAACTGTTTATGCAGGATCTCAGCCTGCTATGTGATCTTGTTACCTTCAGGCATAATTGCAAATGAGACACAAAATCTCAGCTGCACTGCTCTTTATAATGGCATTCATTCTTTGTCTGATGTTAATTATTCCTTGCAGCTGACAATGAACCACATAGAGAACAAAGAGTTAATTTTCAGTAAAATGAAAAATCATTACATGCTAATATGTTCCATGTTACTTTGTTTATTTACCTGTTTTGTTTTGCTTAATGAAAACTTAAAAGCCGGTCACTAAGTGAAAGTTGAGAACAAAAGGCACATAGAAAAACAGATTTATTTGCGAACCAAAAAAGGACTTGCCACAAGCTGTGCTCAAGGAAAGCACCAACTGAGCAAAAAATTTGTAGATTCTCTTTCCATTGCCCTGCAGCTTTGATGGTGACTTTCACCCTGTGGTATAGTCCTGTGGTTGACAGCATACAATGCAGCACAGCACATGCAGGTTTGTGACTGACCCAACAGCCAGGTGGGAAGACAGAGATAACCCTCACAAGTCCCATACTAACCTTTCCCCAAAGTCATGGCAATGATAAGAAAGAAACCTGCCCTGGACATAGCTGACTCTTTGTCCTGGTTTGAGTTAAAACAGAACTAGTTCTGTACATTTTTTATAACTCTTCAGCTCATTTTCTTCTAAATAAGTGCATTTTGTGAAGTTAACAGAGTGATTTTGCAGTATCTGTTTCTAGCAATGTTAAGGTTCAATAGTTACTACCAAGGACCTATGTGCAGAAATTCTACTTGCTCCTACAGAGACCAAGGTCACTACTAAATCTTATGCGCTACATTTGGGATTCAGAAGATAAGAGGTCACCCCTGAGAATAGCAGACAGGATAAGTGAGTCTAAATTGACCAATGAGGGATCCATTCCATATACATCATCTTCAGTATAAAGCTGAGGGATCATGAGGATCAAACTTCTTCTCCAGTGGCCAGTGTCCGAGGAGGACTTTCATCTCTTCTGCCTTTGATCCCAACCTGTGGTTTCTTGAATCCAGCTCTAGAAGCCAGTCCCAGAATCCAGCTCCTGAATCTGGTTCCCATCTGCCGCTGAGTTCAGTCTGAGTCTTCCCCAGTGCCTGCCCACAGCATGAGAGATAGCAGTGACACAATTGCCAGGGGAATTTGGTTAGATATTGAGTTCATATATACATGTATATATTTTATTTTATTGGGTTTTTTTCACAATAAATTTGTTGTAGTTTTCCAGTCTATAAGTCTCTCTCCTTCATTTCCTTTCTCTTCTCTCTGTGAAAGGACAGGAGTTAGTTAGTAGAGAACATCTGCCAACTGTCCAGTGGCCAGCCCTGCTATCACTTGAAGATCTGAGAGGGCTGCAAGTGGATTATCACCCTGGTGATACCATGGAGATTCGAAGGAAAACCATCAGGACTTATTACAAACTAAGTCTCCTGGTGTCAGTGAAGCTGTGAGCAGAATCCAGCCCATTGTACGAGGAAGGACTCATGAGTTGTTCCTCCAGTGTACCGTGATAGCTGCCTTGCTCTCCTCCTTCACACAAGTGAAGAAGCTAATTCATCTGATTCTGCGGCAGAGCCAAATGTGGAGTTTGCGTGTTTGCAGGTGTCCATTATGCTTGGACTTCACCACCAAACTCAAAGGCAATAATATTCAGCCTTTCTGTACATCTGCACTATTTCTCTGAGGATTTTTGTCAGACCTAGGAGTCCCTCAAAATGATACAGGTTTTTTCCACTGTTCTCTGCCATTTCTTCAGCTTTGTATTAATCTGTTGATGCAGTTTGTTTTGTCCTGTTTTGTTTTTTATTCAAATTCTACTACCTTTCACAGGACTAGTGTGGTTTCATACTCAGTATGTAATGAAGTGCTTTAATACATGACTCTGAGTAAACAGTGGAGTACCATACGATATTTGAGGATAAGGCTTACTCAGTTTTTCTTATTGAATCCATTCCTTTTCTTCTATCTTTCTGCAGCCATATTTTGAGAAGGGAAATTAATATGACAAATGCAGCAAAGAATTGCTGTCAGGAGAAATGTTACACTTTATCCTCACAGCCTGAAGGAAGGCAATGAATGGTGAACNTATAAGATATATGAAATGCCTCTCATAATTATAGTCATTATTTGAGGAGAAAAACAGTCATATACATGATTAAAACCGCTCAAAATCTGAGGTCTTCTAACAGTGCAAGTGCTGCTTCACTAATTGTAGGAAACTCAGGGAAGATTTTTTTTTTAAAATTATTATTATTTTCCCTTTCTAAACGTAATTCTGAGTTGCATACATGTTCATAGTTGTCCAAATCTGAATATTTCACCTAATAATACTGGAGCTTCCTTTGGCGAAACTATTCGAAATAATAGACAATACAGGTGTAATCAATTTTTTTCTGCAAGATGCCTTCATGGGTTCTATATTCTGTGAAAATTATACCATTGTCCTCTAAAATGATAATTTATTTACCGAACTTCTTACCGTGGGAAGGAAGCTGAGACTCTCATCTCAGCAATGAGATCATGACAAAGCCAATATTCAGCAGGTTGGATCTATATTCTCACGCACTGGATAACTGTGATTCACGTTGGCATTTCGACTGGAAAGGCATTGCCAGCTCACAGCTTTCTTCAATGCAGTAATGAAAGTTTATTTTCTGAACTATTTCTTGAGACTGGAATAACTGTAGCTTATTAAAACAATATGATACACTCTTTAAGGAAGTTACTATAGAGACTGCCTATCTTGTTTTCGCAAGGAGTGGAGGCTTCCTATCTTAAGACATTGGACTTGCTCTTCTTAATGTCCTCAGAGGCATAGCAAACAGAAGTCAACAGGGCTTACATTTAAGACATATAATTCTTTCTAAAAACAAACATACCATTTAAAAAATAGCTAACATACATTGTTTTAAAAAATATTTCATGGATATCTCTTGGATTTATATGTTCCTGGCTTCTCGGGTTTTACACAAAGTAAACCTCACAATATTCATGCAACTGAGCTAGGTTTCAGCATAAGCTCTTTTCCACTTGTTTCAAATATGTGTTACTATAATCAAGTGCCATCCTATCTCACTGAACCTGATCTCTGCTTAAAATAATCATGGAGTATATATTTAACGAGTTAATTTTTTACTATTTACCTTATTTTGGGAATTTATTGTTCTGGAGTCACAAGGAACAAACCTTCTCAGAAGGGAGGCTTAACCCAGAAACTGTCAGCATGTATTAATCTTCATTATTTCAAAACTTATGCATTTTTAAAAATAAAATATAGAAGCATTCCCACATGGCTGACTGAAAACATTTCCCTTCAAAGTGCAGAAAATGTCTAACTGCATTTGCTTAATGTTCTCATGCACATGACACTTTCATAAATACAGGAATAAACTCAGGGGGAGACAGGGTCAGAAACTCATCTGTTATAACATGAACAATTTGTGAAGGCCATGGGACTCAGCCAAACAGGGATCTATTAAGCAAACAAAAACGTAAACTGTTCATTAGGAAAATGTTCTCAGCAGCAAGACTGTTTCCTCTGTGCGGGCATGACAAGTCCCAGGTATGAAGATTTGTGTGTACAACTGTAAGTGAAGTCTCTATCAGCCATAGTACCAATCTGCTTGTTTGATGTTGGACAGAAGAAATACCACTCTAATAGGAAGACCAAACTCACCTCACACAGGGCAGGCAACTCCTTTCTTCTGCCAAGAGCAGACATGCAGTAGCTTCAGACGAATGCTGTATGATCTGCTGCCCATCAGCAGACCCTTTTGATGATGACTTTGCATAGCACATGCAATTGTTGACAAAAGGCAATTAACCTGCTTTACTTCAGAGGATTTCATTCAAAGGTAAATCAAACTACATCCCAGGTGACTGCCACATCAGCCCTATGAGTACACAAATTGGAGAGCATGTTTCATTTTCCCGAGGCACATCACACCTCCAAGCTCTCTGAAGCATAAGGCAGGTTGCCATTATGCTTAGCTTGGACTGGTTGTAATTAGAGTGACCTGGGATTTCTCAGAGCTACTACATCTTAAGAAACACAGCTTTACCTCTGCTGACCTTCTGCACAACTGACAAACTGAACAAGTACTATGGGACTAAAAGCATAAATTAACTTAGTGACTCCTTCAAAAGAGTATTGATTTAGGAAGCACAATAATGGACAACTGCTTCCTCAAAACCTGCACTCAGTTCAAGTCACTGAGCAAATATATAGGAGACTGCTAATTCAGTGGGTTTTATAATGTGGTTAGCTAATAGAATGGAGGCTTAAGCTAAACCACTTCAGACACATACAACCTACTAGTAAAAAATAGTACTAAGCATGCAAGGGTTTAATTACTCTTTCTGACCAGTTTATGTGTTTTAGACAATGTGCTTCCACCTGGAGACTTTTCCTAATTATTGGAAGTTCTTGCAGTGTATAGCTTCAATGCACTTAACTTTACATGCACGTTATTGTCCAAATATAGTCACCTACAAATGGTGAGACTATAAATCTTGTTTAAACAGGTTGTATGAAAAAAAGAGCGGCTCAAGGTTAGTCCCTGCAAAACAAGCATGTTTGCCCTTTACAAGACCTTTCTTCCAAAAAATATCCATATTAATATCTAGATTTGTCACCTCTGCCTCTTCACACACCGTTAGGTTGGCACAAAGTCTTCAAAATGGGAGGCTCTGGGAGGCAAATTGTAGAGCTGCTGACAACACTGTCATGCTGAACTCAGCGAGAAACCACCCTCGAAGTACAATGGGCTTCTCCAGCACTGGCAAAAAGCAGTGACCTTCATGCATAATGCAGAATCCTGACACGCATCTACTGACTGTGTGGCTGCAAGTTTCCAGCTACGTGCAGAGTTCTTAAAATATCAGCTGTAGGAAGTTCTGTCAGCTCAAAAGAAATACGATATTGTAATTGAGTTACTGTGAAAGCTGTGGGAGACTGGGACTGGTGTGTACCTGTCAATATTCCATGGTGCCACTGCAGTCACTGGCATTCCGTTAGTCAAAGCTGTGCTTCTTACAAAGTTTTAAAAGTATCAATTTTAATAGCCCCTTAACTTGTATCAGTTTTACACCAGGGTCACCTGAACAGGCTTCAATTGCATCACTTTGAGGTTATGCTGAAATGAGCCAAGAAACCTTCTGATATTTCTCTTTTCTTGACAGTAACATCTAGATGAAATATGTCTGTGTGGGTAGCAGAGGGAAGAGCAGAGGCAGGTTTGTGTTTGTTGGCTTTTATTTTAGTGAGACTGCATTTCTCATTTGAAAAATTGATTGGTTTTGCTTGATCTTTCACAAGTAATTCTGAGGATAATTGCTAAATATGTTTATTTTGAAGTCTTTATGGTATTAGAGTTTGCTCCTCTTTATACAATCCAATCCCTAAAGACAACGAGCTCAGAAGAAACATTATGTACTAGTTACTCTTTGACAAAGAAATAATATAGTACAACTTGAAAGAGGCTAATAGAAGAGATGCAGTTCAAGAGATCCTTTCAATTATCATCATGATCTTTTATATGAACATATTACACTTTGAAAATCTGGTTTGGAGATAAGTATACAATTTAGAACAATAGACAACCAGAAACAGAAAAATAATAAAGAGGATGAGGAGAATGCTTGAATTCCACTTTAGTGGGATTTTGAACAGTAATGAGACAGGTTCATTTGGAGCCATGGGTTTACCACTAAAATCATGCTAGAGATAATCTGTGAGTCTGTGACTTGACAGGTCAGAGAGACAGATTTGTCTCTCCATTCATCTTCTTAGTCTACATTTATCTATCTGTCTGTCTATCTATCTATCTATCTATGTATCTATCTATTTCTATTCTTTTTTCCTTGCTTTTTATTTTTCATTATCAAAAGTAGTATCTTTCAGCATTTTTTTTTTTCTGCATACGAGACAAGAGAGAAAACAGGCCACTAAATAAGCAATAAAAAGAGAAAGGGTCCTGCACACACAAGTCAGTTGTAGTCAGAAACAGTGTTCCATAGAACCATAGAACTGTTTTGGTTAGAAAAGTCACAGAATCACAGGGTGTTAGAGGTTGGAAGGGACCTCCGGAGATTGATTATTGGATCCAACCCCCCTGACAAATCAGGATCACTTAGGGCAGTCTGGACACGAACACATTGAGGCAGGTATTGAAAGCCTCCAGCCACAACCTCTCTGGGCAGCCTGTTCTAGTGCTCTGTCACTCTCACCATAAAGAAGTGTCTCCTTGTGTTGGCATGGAACCTCCTGTGTTCTCGTTTATATCTGTTGTTCCTTGTTCTGTCACTGGGCACCACTGAAAAGAAACTGGCACCTTTATCTTGATACCCACCCCTCAGATGCTTATAAACATTGACAAGATCCCCTCTGAGCCTTGTTTTCTCAAGACTAATCAGCCCCAGGTCTCTAAGTCTCTCTTCATAGGAGAGATATTCAAGTCCCTTCATCATCCTCCAGGTTTCCATTGGACCCTCGCCAAGAGATCCCTGTCCTCTGAGATGAAGTCCAATCATTAGCCTAATACTACCATTGCCATTAAACCATGTCCCAAAGTACCATGTCCATACATCTCTAGAACACCTTCCAGGATGGTGACTCCACCACCTCATTGGGCAGCTTGTTCCAATGCTTGACCACTCTTTCTGAGAACAAATTTTTCTTAACACCTAATGCAAACCTCCCTTGGCACAATTTCAGGCTTTGATTTGGTACAAGTCTTTTGATAAGATACTTTCTAAAGAAATCTTTGGGGGGCTGTTGGTGATTTGAGGTTTCAGGGGTTTGTTTTTTGGGTTTGTTTTTGGTTTTGTTTTTGTTTTCCACATAGATTTAATAGAAAAATGTGAAGATGGTTTCACTGACACAGCTAACAATGCAAAACATCACTCTACTCCTAGCTATGCTTTTCATACATTTGTATTTAAAGACTTTAAAATCCCAGCTACTGACACTCTGAGGTCGTAAGTCCCTTGTGAAACAAGTAAGGGCAATGCTGTCTGCATCTGAGCAGCAAGATTGTCAGACTTGGCACTGCAGGGCTTGCTTTTACTCTCACAATAACTTTACACATGGACAAGCACTTTCCAACTGCAGATAGCCACACTGACTTTGCGAGCTCAAGGAGTAGGATTGTTTGCATCCTGCTTGCAACTTTATTGAGGTTTGCCAATGAGAGGCATTCCATAAGCCTGTGCTGCATTTTGCTTGGGCACAACTGAAGGTTACAGAGGCAACTGCAGCAGGTATTTATTCCCAGCTGAAAAGAAGACTTCATAAAGGGTCAGTACATTCACTTCAAAAAACTTCAACACTAACTCTCCTACCTGAGCTTCTTGTCTACCATAGATTAGTGGCAGAAAAATATTAACTTACAGTGGGAGATGGCTGAGAAGGATTAACAGGATGGCTTACATTTTCTGCTGGAGATCATCATAACTTGTGGCATCACCCTTTTTCAGGCCCGGAAGAGGACTTGGTGTGATGGGTTTAGGGAGT
>WBNM01046385.1:0-11047 GCA_013399055.1 Ramphastos sulfuratus | reverse complement strand
GGGGAAGGGGAAGGGAAAAAACCCACAACAAACAGCCCTTTCTGGTGGCATGCTTGCCCCTGCTATGACCTGGAGCTTGATGCACAAAAAAACATCTCCTGGAGACTTTGCTACTTGCAGAGCCTTGAAACTCATTTATTCCTGGCAGTTCATTTCCCTTGGTCCTGTGTTTGCTGTCCATGCCCATCCATGCCCAAGTGCCCTGGTTCATGCCTGCATCCACACATTCTGTCCTGTGGCCATGCCCACCCATCCCATACTCAGCACATCCCCCATGCTGCAGCCCCCTGTGCTTTCTGCTGCGGGGGGAGCCTGTGCAGCCCTGGCGAGCTCTGTGGTGAGCTCCCAGCACACCAGTCTCCTATTATAGCTTATTAGAGGGCTATTATAGACTCACTCATTTAGAGAATTACTCATTTTTTAGGCCTTTCAGGAACTTTAATGAGTTGTTTTAAACACAGGCAGCAGATGTGGCCTTGGGATGAGCTCCTTTGAAACCTTCCCTCCCCCCAGCCCTTGTCATGGGCAGCAGCACCCAGCTGGGACCCCCTCCCCTGCTCCCAAGGGAGTGAGTTGGGGGTCCTTGGCTGGGTCTTTACCTGGGCATCATGCCCCACTGCCCCTAGCACAAAACCAGACACCCTAAACCAGCCCAGCGCTGCCTTTCTGCTTGCAACCTGACTGTTTTGCTGGATGGGGGAATTCCCAGAGGATGGAGAAGAGGGGGGAAAGCACTGAGAAAGCAGAAAGGTTGGGGAGGATGGGTGTGTTGGGGCTGCTTGGGGCCAGCTTAAGGGGTCTGCCTTTGGGACCTCCTTTTAGGAAGGGAAACAAGTGTCAGGATCAAGCATCAAAAGCCGCTCCAGAGAAGCCAGGGAGGTTGAGGAACAGCCGGGAGAGCAGCGTGCCAGTTGGCTGACGATAGGTGCAAAATATTCACATGGCTTCTTATTCCCACCCCTCTCCCTTCCCAGCCTCACCCCTTCCCAAAGCCACCACAAAGGATTAAGCTGTAATTTGCTGAGCTGGTGGATGATGCAAGGCACTGCCCCGTGAGAAAAGCAGCCTCCCATGAACAGGCAGATCCTCAGCCCTCGCTCTCTGCCTCCTCCCAGAAATCTCCTCAGAGTTTTTGTTCCTTGATTTTTTTTTATTTCCTCCCCCCCCCCGCCCCTTTCTCTCTCTCTTTTGGATATCCAACACCGTATTCACAAAACCTGGACCAAATTATAGCCCATTACCCAAAGCAGCTCGTTCCAAATCCCCTGCATTGCTGCAATCCATAAAGGGGAAGGCAGCTCATATCACAGCTGAGACCCTGAGCCAAGTGTGCTGTTCCCAGCCCTGCTGCAGGTTCCCTCTTCCACAGGCAGAATCAATCCTGTTCCCCTCGTTCAGCTCATTCCTGACAAGCCACAGGCTGGAGAAATGGGGATGGAGTTTAGCAAGGAGTGAAAAAAACAAAAGAAAAAAGAAANAAAAAAAAAAAAGAAAAAAAAAAAAAAAAAAAAGAAACAAAGAGGAAGGGAGAAAGAAAAAGGAAACCAAAGGCTTTGGGTGTGGGGAAATCTTCAGGCCGTGCTGGAATGTGGAGTCTGATTCATTCAAACACCCCTGGATTCCAGGTTGCACGTGCAAAGCCATTGCATATGCAGGAGGTGATGCCTGGGGAGAAGGTGGCAGAGGTGGGGATGGAGAAGTGGGTGTGAGGTGAGCTTTGCCCTCCAGGTGGCAGGGGATGAGGCGAAGGACAGGATGAGGTGGGGGACAGTGTGGTGTGGGGGGACCAAGGCAGAGTCCCTCTGCCTCACACTGTGGCAATGGGGACAGGCTCTGCTCCATGCTACTCTTGCTCAGTGTGATGACTTCGCTCACCAAGGGTCACCACCAAAGTCTTTCAGGGCTGAAAGACTGTAGGAGGGCTGGGGAGGGACTGTTTACAAGGTCTTGTAATGACAGGATGAGGAGGAATGGGTCTAAACTGGCAGAGGGGAGATTGAAGCTAAGATGTTAGGAAGTGAGGGGTGGTGAGACACTGGCATGGGTTGCCCAGGGAGGTTGTGGAGCACAGAATCACAGAATGTGATCTTTGATCACATTCTGTGATTCTGTGCTCCACAACCTCCCTGAAGGTGTTCAGGACCAGGTTGGATGAGGCCTTGAGTGACCTGTTCTAGTGGGAGGTGTCCCTGCCTATGGCAGGGGGTTGGAACTGGATGGGCTTTGAGGTCCCTTCCAACCTAAATCATTCCATGATTTTATGACACCAGCCACTTGCAAAGACAACCACATGGAGCTGTCAACAGGCATTGCTGGATCCTCTCTGCCTCTTCATTGTTTTTTTTTTTCCACACTGTAAAATTCCCTCTGCTGCAAGAGGCAGTTTTGGGAGGTGAAGCTTAAGGATCAAACCAGACTTATGGAGGGTGCTGAGGTCTATCAGGGTTGCTGGGAAAGGAGGTGTCAGTTTAAATTGCACTGACAAGAAGTTGCTTTTGGTGCTTCCAGGCTGAACCTGCTTTGATTCAAATGCAAGCCAGCGAGCCTGGAAGTGACTGGTTAATGGAGTTAAGGGTTTCCATCTATCTGAAGGAGCTGGAGCTTTACCTGCAGTAACTACCACACAGTGTGGTCACTGCCAGCACCAGAGCTGGAACCACAATCACAGAACCACAGAACAGTATGGGGTTGAAAGGGACCTCCAGAGATCATTGAGTCCAAGCCCCCTGCCCAAGCAAGATGACCCAGGGCAGGTCACACAGGAATATATCTGGGTGGATTTTGAAAGCCTTCTGAGAAGGATACTCCACAACCTCTCTGGGCAGCCTGCTCCAGGGCTCTGTCACCTTCCCCATAAAGAAGTGTCTCTTTATGTTGAGGTGGACCCTCCTGTGTTCTAGCTTGTACCCCCTATTCCTTGTCCTACCACTGGACACCGCCACAAAGAGCCTTCATCCTGACACCTACCCCTCAGCTATTTCACAGGCTCACAGGATGTCAGGGGTTAGAAGGGACCCAAAGAGATCATCGAGTCCAACCCCTCCAAAGATGTTGATAAGATCCCTTCTCAGCCCTCTCTTCTCCAGACTAAACAGGCCCAGGTCTTCCAGTATTTCTTCATAGGAGAGATGTTCAAGTCCCCCAATCATCCTCATAGCTCTTCTTTGCACTCTCTCCAGCAGATCTCTGTCTCTTTGACTGGGAGCCTCAAACTGTATTCCAGGTGTGGTCTCACCAGGGCAGAGTAGCAGGGGAGGAGAACCTCCCTAAACCTGCTGGACTCACAATGCCTGAGCAGCTCTGTAGGAGTTAAACAACTCCCCAGAATCGATCTCCTGCTGCAGGCAGTGGTGGGAGGTCACCTTGTGGGGCAAGGTGGAGAGGCCAACGGTGCTGAGCCAGGAGAGAAGTCAGTCCTCTGTGATCGCAGCATCCATCGCTTTTGCACTGAGTTGCTGGCACCTGGCAAAGCAGGGGAATAAAAAAGTGAGCTCCAGTGGGTGCCTGCTCAGGTGGGTGCCCCCTTGGGTGAGTGCCCAGAGCTGTGCTGTAGGCTGAGAGGCTGCAGCTGGGAGAAAGGGAGCGGAGATTCGAGTGCCGCGCCGCAAATCTCATTTTGCAGAGAGCTTCGCTTCACCTGCTTTTGTGGCCTTCAGGTTAAGTAACAGCAGCAGCATGGGCTTGGCCACTCAGCACTAAAAATACATGCCCCATTAACCCAGTTACACGCCCAGCAGTGAGAGGGAGCAGCAATTTGCCTCGATTCCCCTCGGCAAAGATGTGCTTCCCCTGTGCCCCCCTCCCTCTGCTCTCCCTCCCCAGGAGCCCTCGCACAGCAAACGCAGAGTGCTCTGGGACAGCTGCCAGGGAACCAGCAGAAAATGGAAACCAAAGCTTGCTCTCAACCAGTGCAGCTCAGCCTGCTTTCTCTTACAGTTCTTTTTTTGCACTTTCACTTGTGTTCTGTTTTATTTTTTTTTTTCCAAACTGCTTCTCTGGCATTTTTTAACCTCTCCAGCTTTGACTTGCAGCAGGGTCTGCCAGGGGTTTGCTCAGCGTGCCCATTGCCATGCCCCAGGGCATGAGGGAGATGGAGACCTTCTGGGGGCTGCAGGGCTTTGAAATGTGACTCAGGATGGAGTGGATTTTCCCAGTGCCTGGCACATCTTGGATGCTCTTCCAGTGCTGCACATGGCAAAGCAAGAAAAGAATCATAGGATAACAGAATCATAAAATGCTTTACACTGAGAGGGGCCTTCAAAAGCCATCTAGGCCAACCCCTAACAAGTGGTTGCCAGGAGAGAATCCATCTCTGCAAGCACCTCCAGTGTCAGACTAGCCCCCACTCCTACCTTCTACACCCCACAAGGGCATTGTTCAGAGCCTCTGCTCCTTTTCAGCAGCAGTGGCTTGGCAGACCTTGTCAAGAGAGACAAAGAAGGAGAGGGGAACTGACAGGAGAGCTGAAGGGTGTCAGGAGAGTGGCTGGAACATGTCAGGAGGGAACAGGTGCTCTTGAGGGGCACATGTGTGTGTCCCCAGCTGGCCAAGGCTGACAGCATCCTGGGCTATATCACCAATAAGGTAGCCAGCAAGATCAGGGTGGTCTTCACCCTGTACCGGGCACTGGTGAGGCTGAACCTCAAATACTGGGTTCAGTGTTGGGCTCCTCACTACAAGAAGGACACTGAGGTCCTTGTGCAGGTCGAGGGTCTAGAGCACAAGTCTTGTGAGGAAGAAGTGAAGGAACTGGGGTTGTTCAGCCTGGAGAAAAGGAGGCTCAGGGGAGACCTTCTCATTCTCTGCAACTCTCTGAAGTGAAGTTGGAGCCAGTTGGACATTGGTCTCTCCTCCCAGGGAACAAGTGACAGGATAAGAGCAAATGGCCTCAAGTTGCACTGGGGGGGGGGGTTGTCAAGCCCTGAAACAGGCTTCACGGGGCAGTGGCGAAGTCCCCATCCCTGGAAGGGTTTCAAAGCCATGCAGATGTGGTGCTGAGGGCCATGGTTTAGTGCTGAGCTGGCAGTGCTGCATTTACAGTTGGGACTCAGTGATCTTAAAGGTCTTGTGCAGCCTTTTCAAGTGATCCTGCTCTGGCAGGGGGGTTGGAATGGATGATCTTTCCAAGTCCCTTCCAAGCCCTAACATTCTGTGATTCTGTGTGATTTGCAGCCTTTTCCTTTGGCCTGTGGAGCCAAGTTTAGGCTCCCAATATGCACAGAGGGAAGAAAGGCTGGGGGTGTTTTCCCTTCCCCTCATTGCAGAGCTGGCAGCTCTCCTGCCTCTCTTATCTTTCACTGAATGAGTTTTTATCCCAGTGTGAGGGTTGCAGCTGGAGGCCTGTGTATAAATGATAAATGCATAAGCTGGGACAGAAAGAAGCATGAGGCCAAGGAAGGAACCTCCCCATCACTGCAAAGATGTTGCTCAGTGGATGGGAGGGGAAGGCTTTGGTGGGATGCAGAGAGAGAGTCACACAAGTATCTGATGTGGCCTCGTCAGATCAGATCAGATCTGCAGGCTCGTGCTGCAGAATGAAATCATCTCAGGAGTTTCCCTCCTCAGCCCAGAAATCCTTTGCCTCTGTAGGAGGGCATCTCACATTCACAGCCCTGGGGGATTGCTTTGCCTGCCCCAGAGCTCTGGGGTGTTGTCTGCAGCTGATCCATGGACCCTGATTTGTGACTGTGGCTCCAGCTCTGAGGGGTCTTTGTTTTCTTACTGTCACTTCCAGGAGCTGAAGCTTTTTGTTGGAAGTGGGGAGTCTTTTTATATCAACGACTCAAAGATATCTTCCTTTCTGACTGCAATAAACTAATAACAGTTGACAAGAGCATCTGTTCCCAGGGTTTAATCTGCATCTCTGTCAGGAATGTGGTGATTCCAGCAGGAGGAAACGAGATTTTGATGAAAGCAGATAAGATGGAAAAAATACCATCCGGAAAATGAAGGAAGGAAAGGCTGAGGCCACAGCAGTAATGGGAGATTTAAAACATTCCATACCCTAAATCAGATTGATCTGGGATCCTACCTGGGGTCTCTGCCTGTCACAAAGGACACAAAGACTTTACGGGTTGGAGGGGAGGACCTGGTGCTGTGCTGTCCCTGTCTTGAGTCTGCTTTAGCCTCCCCTCCCCAGCTATGTCCCCTGAGTGAGTGCTGAGGGATGGCAAAACAGTTTGCTTTATACTGCCTCCAGCTTTGGGTGGTTTTCTCCTGAGCAACAAGTTCAGGATCTTAAAGGGGCCTTCAGGNCCAGGATGCTATGCCAGAAATACTAAAACCAAAATGTTCCTGTGGGTTTCTTTTTCCCCTGCAGAAAGTAAAGGCAAAAGGACAGAAAGTTACAGACTCATCACTTCCTCCTCAGCCCTTACCTTGAGCCATTGCACAGGTCACTGACCTCCACTAGAGGACTTTTTTAGCTCCTCTGCAGGAAGAGCTGAAAGAGAAAGTACCAACAAATGCTGAAAGCTATGGAGCAGTTTTATATCTGTGTCTTAGAGGGTCCCTTTGCAGTAGGTAATCTTGTGAGATGTTTCTTTATTTCTGATTTCATCCCAGAAAGGTCTGGATCCCTGGAAAGGCGAAGTGGAAATTTTCCAAGGAAGTGTTTTCTGCAAATGATTGCTGTGGGGATGCTTTGGTGGAGCTCATTTTGCAGACAGACACACTTTGGCCTCTCAGGAGCATGCAGTGGGATGAGACAAGTGCTGGGAATGACAAGACACATTGCTGCAGCTGGTGGGACCTAGAGGAGTATCTGGAAACAGCAGCAAGGTTTAGCCAGAAGCTCAGTGAAACCAGGAATCATGGAATCACAGAATAGTTTGGGTTGGAATTAGCCTAAAAAAGATCACCTAGACCAAGCCCCATGCCGTGGGCAGGGACACCTTACATTAGACAAGGTTGCTTCAAGACCCTCCCAACCTGGACTTGAACTCTTCCAGGGATGGAACATCCACAGCTTCCCTGCTTCATTTGTCCCAGAGCTTCTCTGGGAAGCCTGGCCTTGGATAAATATTCTTTCCAGAAACAAGAAGTTCCAGGTTATGATATGTGCCCAATGTGGCTTCTTATAGAGTCATAGAATGGTTTAGGTTGGAAGGGATCTCAAAGATCATCCAGTTCCAACCCCCTCTGCCACAGGCAGGGACACCTCCCACTAGCACAGGTCACTCAAGGTCTCATCCAACCTGGCCTTGAACACCTCCAGGGAGGTTGTGGAGCACAGAAGCGCCGAATGTGATCTTCGATCACATTCGGTGCTTCTGTGCTCCACAACCTCCCTGAGCAATCTGTGCCAGTGTCTCACTGCAAAGAACAGTGACAGCCCTCAAAGTTGTCCTCTGGGTTCAGTAAAGCTCTGAGAGAGAGAGGGATGGAAATGACTGGAGGTAGCTGGAGGTGGGAGGGGGTGGAACAGTTCAGAAAGAGCTGAGGTCCTTCTGCCCCTGTAGTCAGTGCTGGTCAGGCCACACCTTGAGTGCTGTCTCCAATTCTGGGCCCCTCAATTTCAGAAAGATGTTGAGGTGCTGGAAGATGTCCAGAGAAGGGCAGCAAGGCTGGTGAGGGGCCTGGAGCACAGCCCTGTGAGGAGAGGCTGAGGGAGCTGGGGATGTGCAGCCTGCAGAAGAGGAGGCTCAGGGCAGACCTCATTGCTCTCTGCAGCTACCTGAAGGGAGGTTGCAGCTGTGCAGGGTTTGGTCTCTTCTGCCAGGCACCCAGGGACAGAACAAGAGGACACAGCCTCAAGCTGTGCCAGGACAGGTTTAGGCTGGATGTTAGGAGGAAGTTCTTGACAGAGTGATTGGCATTGGAATGGGCTGCCCAGGGAGGTGGTGGAGTCCCCACCCCTGGAGGTGTTTAAGAGGAGGCTGGATGGGGCACTTAGAAGGTGTTAGATGATAGGTTGGACTCGATGATCTTAGAGGTCTTTCCCAACCTGGTTGATTCAGTGATGCCCATGTGCCAGCTGGAGCTGCAGCCTAGCCTGTGGCTGAAGGGGCTGGCAAGAGCCATGCTGCCCACCCTGGCTCTGCAGCCATCCTCTCCTGGACACCACAAACATGCCGATTACATCATCACACAGAGGAAATGACCTCAGAGGGGAGGCCAGCAGCAGAAACTGAGCCAGCAGGTGGTGGCTGCAGAAATACCAGGGTCATTTTCATGCAAATATCCTCGGTGGCAAAGCCTGCGGTGGTTTGGGCGCGGGGGAGGGGTGGGAGAAGANGGGGGGGGGAGAAGGGGGAGGCGCGGGGGTGGGGGGAGAACCAAACCACCAACCAAAACTGATGTGTCTGCAGAATTGTTTCAATACAGAATATTTTTCAAAGACTTCAATAAGGCAACAGCAGCGTCGGGGAAAAGGGAGGATGAACAAAGCAGACGCAGCTGCATCTTGACTGCTGAAAGGAAGGAGGTTGGGTGCGTGGCTATCAATCCCGGCTGGGCGTGGGGTGAGGCGTCAGGGACACATTGGGGCAGACAAAGTAGGGATGGTGCTGCAAAGCGATTCGGTGGTTCCAATGAGTTTGCTTGAGCTGCTTCTTCCCTCCCTCCCCCCCCCCAACCCCCCCCCCCCCTCCTCGCCACTTTCTGTGCTCCCACTCCACAGCCATTAGAGCTATCAACTTCTGCTGGCGGAGAGTGCTCTCAGTGGGAGATTTCAGCAGCTGATTCATTGAGGGCTTGCAGGAAACAGAATTTTAAAGGCAAATTTGCATCGTAAGTGCTTTTCACGTTCAGCTAATCAAGGCACACACACACACAACACCATGAGGCTTTTTATGGCCAATTACAGCATAGCTCAAATATTGGCGATGGAGCCAAGGGTTAGGAATTCTCCACCACCAGACGTTCACCCGAAAGATGGGAGTTGCAGATGCCTTGAGCTGATCTGGTGGGGTGGGGGTGGGGGTGGGACCTCTTCCCGGGACCAGCAGGACTTGGATGGCTCTGGAAGCTGTGTCAGGGATGATAGGAATATGTTCTTTACCATGAGAGGAGTGGAACACTGGAAGAGGTTGCACAGGGAGGTGTGGTTGAGGCCACAACTGTGGAGCTATTCAAGGTCAGGCTGGACAAGGCTCTGAGCAACCTGCTCTAGTGGAGGATGTCCCTGCTGAGTGCAGGGGGCTTGGACTGGATGAGCTTCAGAGGTCCCTCTCAACCCACACTGTTCTATGATTCTATGGCTCTATGGGGTGCATGCCTCCAAGAAGAGGAGCACAAAGAGGTCACAAAGTGCTGTGAGCCAGAGCTCATCTGTCTGACAAGTGGATAGTGCCATGGCAGAGGCTGTAAGAACACTGACAGCCAGGCTTGGGGAAGTGCTGGCTAGAAAGAAGGCAGAAGTGCTCAGAGGAGCATCCAGCAGCTCAGATGACTACCCTGAACCTTTTAGATCTTGAACTCTCTCTGAAACTCTCTCACAGAAGTTCCTCCATGATGTTTGCACCCTATGGTGATTTTCGTTGCATTTGCAGGCCCCAAGAATTGTTCCTGGCTGCCCTAGCTCAGTATTTTCATTTCTGATTCTGGCCAGAACCTGGAGGAACAAAGATGCCTGGGGGAAGAATATTAAACAGGGTTGACAGGCCTCTACN
Organism: Ramphastos sulfuratus; assembly: GCA_013399055.1. Taxonomy (NCBI): domain Eukaryota; kingdom Metazoa; phylum Chordata; class Aves; order Piciformes; family Ramphastidae; genus Ramphastos; species Ramphastos sulfuratus. The sequence continues at coordinate 1,436 of WBNM01046385.1, read as the reverse complement.
CTTCTCTTCTCCAGGCTGCAGAGCCCCAACTCTCTCAGCCTGTCTTCATAGGAGAGCTGCTGCAGCCCTCTGAGCATCTTCGTGGCCTCATCTGGACCCACTCCAACAGTTCCATTATCCAGCTCCAAACCCCCTGCCATCAGCAGGGACACCTCACTCTAGATCTGGCTGGCCACAGCCTCATCCAACCTGGCCTTAAACCCCTCCAGGGATGAGGCTTCCACCACCTCCCTGGGCAACGCCTTCCAGGCTCTCACCACCCTCATGCTGAAGAACTTCTTCCTAACATCCAGGCTGAATCTCCCCATTTCCAGCTTTGTTCCATTCCCCTTCATAGAATTCCTCTTTGTTCCCCCAAGTTTTTCCTAAATCTTCTGCTTTTTAGCTCTGACTGCACTTTAAATCCCTTTTTCTTTTTTTCACCCAAAACTTTTCCTTCTTTGCAGGTAGTTCAGCCCAAGTTCCAAGGGCTCTGTACCATTTCTTTCAATTAACCTTCATATCAAAGAGACTGCAGTGTGTTCAGCAAGTGTTTTTGGAGTAAATGCTTAAAAAGTCACTATCCTGATTTCCTTTCTTTTCTGTTATGCCTGGTGGCATCAACATATGCCTGTTACAGCTCTTTCATTCCTAGAGCAGCTCCAGCTCTTACCATGTGCTTGTTTTTCCTTCTTTTTTTTTTTCTTCTTTTTTTTTTTAATTTTATTATGTTTTGTTATGTTTTTTCCACCTCCTTGTTCCTATTTCTTCACAATATTTTCTCTTTCTAGCTTCCCACCCAATGGCAGCAGGAGCCTGCCTGTGCTCAGGGCAAGAAGCTACTGAGTTCTTGTCCACTGCTCTCTAAGCAGCATCTGCCCTTTGAAGCTGCCACATAAATTCTGGTAGAAAATGGGAAATTGGGAAATATTTTTCTTCTCCAAGCAGATTCAGTGCTGTGGTGTTTAACTCTCATGCTACAACAAACAGCCCACCCCTTGGGGCCCTCTGGGAAGGGGAGGAGATGTGGCAGGAGGTATGCAGTGGTACCTGAGGCTGGCATTAGAGGAAAGGGATGGAAGCTGGAGATCATAGAATCACAGAATGGTTTAGGTTGGAAGGGACCTCAAAGCTCAGCCAGTTCTAACCCCTCTGCCATAGGCAGGGACACCTCCTACTAGAACAGGTTGCTCAAGGCCTCATCCAACCCGGTCCTGAAAACCTCCAGGGAGGTTGTGGAGCACAGAATCACAGAATGTGACCTTTGATCACATTGGGTGATTCTGTGCTCCACAACCTCCCTGGGCAACCTGTGCCAGTGTCTCACCACCCNTGTCTCACCACCCTCACTGTGAAGAACTTCCTCCTAACATCCAGTTTCAATCTCCCCTCTGCCACTTTAAACCCATTCCTCCTTGTCCTGTCATTAAAATGCCTTGTCAATAGTTCCTCTCCAG
>WBNM01046382.1:1131-23920 GCA_013399055.1 Ramphastos sulfuratus | reverse complement strand
GGAGGTTCTCCTCCTCCTCCTCCATTCAGTACTGGTGTAGCCACAGCTTGAGCACTGTGTCCAGTGCTGGGCTCCCCAGTACAAGAGACAGAGACAGACTAGAGAGAGTCCAGTGAAGGACCAGAAACATGATTCAGGCACTGGAGCTTCTTCTGCTGTGAGGAAAGGTTGAGAGCCCTGGGGCTGTTTAGCCTGGAGAAGAGCAGCCTGAGAGGGGAGCTTCTCAATGCTCAGCAAGAGCTAAAGGGTAGGGGGAAGAGGATGGGGGCAGACTCTTGCCAACGGTGCCCAGTGACAGGGCAAGAGGCACAACCTGGAGCCCAGGAGGTTCTGTCTGGAACCCATGAGGAGAAACTCGTTTGGTGTGAGGATGCTGGAGGCCTGGAGCAGGCTGCCCAGAGAGGTTGTGGAGTCTCCTCCTCTGGAGAGATTCCAACCCCACCTGGACATTGTGATCCTGGGCAAGCTGCTGTGGGTGTCCCTGCTTTAGCAGGGAGGTTGGATTGTATGATCTCCAAAAGTCCTTTCCAGCCCGACCGTGCTGGGATTCTGGGATTCTGTGTCTTGCTGTACATTGTGAGCCTCTAAACCTCTCTGTGCTGGAGAAATGAGAGTGTTCTGGGGGAGATGAAAGGCAAATAACAACAGAATCATAAAATCTTTTGGGTTGGAAAAGACCTTTAAGGTCACTGAGTCCAGAGAGGTTGTGAAGTTTCCTTCTCTGGAGATATTCTAACTCCCCCATAATGTTGTGACTCTGAGCAAGCTGCTGTGGGTGCCCCTGCTTTAGCAGAGGGGTTGGACTGGATGATCTCCAGAGGGCCCTTCCAACCTCGGTCACTTCTGAGTGATTCTGAAACAAGGACATTGAAGTCCTCAGGAGATGGAGGGCTGGGCTGAGCCCTGTACAGGATTTGAGTGGGGACATGAGTGCATGTCTCACACTATGCCATCACCTCTGCTCTGCTGGATAAAGCATTGGGCAGATGTGAAATGGCTTCATAAAGCTTCTTTTGCTGTTCTGAGTTCATTTGTATCATTCTGCTGCCTGTTTTCTTTTGCTTTTTCCTCCTTTCACCTTCCCAGCTGTCTCCTCCGAGCAAACTTCCGTCACTCTTATTGTTCTCCTTGTTTTCATTCTTCTCCTTGGGTAGATGGATTATTTTTTTTTTCCAAAGTGTGGTTTCCTAGAGCTCTGCAAGAAACTCTTTGCCCCGCTGCATTTTGAAGCGTTGGTTGCAAAATGAATGGGGAAGGAGCCCTAATTCCAGCGCATTTCTTCCTTTTCCTAACTCTCTTTTCAAAAGCGACTAAACCCCAAATAAATAATGCTAATTTTTGCTGCCATCTGGGAGTGCAGGCCCAAGCTGTTTCAGAGTGGGCTTTTTTAGTGCTTTATCTGTTCAGGAAGGGGGAGGGAAAAATAAAAAGCCTCAAAACTCTTTACTTTAGCAGCAGTAACCTATCTCCCACCAAACTGCATTCTCTGCTCCCATGCACCACGAGAACCCAAAGCAAACAAAGGTTGGTGCAGGGACAGGAAGCGTTTTTGGGTGGAACTTTGCTTTCATCAATGATTTCTTTTTTTGTTTTGTTTGTTTGACTGAAAAGGCAGCCGAGCAGGGCTGTGGTTGGCTTTGGGAGGATTTATTATGAGCTCTTGCTGTTCTCTAATTTGACGTTTTTGGCAGTGGAGCAAGTGCTCAAACGTCCTCTTCCAGAGTCTCCTGGCCGCGCTGAGCCCTTGCCTCCCACCACCAGGAGAAGGGGGCTGGCGTGAGGCGGCGTGGGGAGTACGCCCTGATGACAGCCCTGCCTCCAGGCATCTTGGCTTCCAGCCTCCCTTCTCGTAAGCCTGCCCTGATCCCTCTCCTGCTGCCTGGATGGGAGCTGGAGGACCCTCCGGTTCGACCAGATGGAGCTGGGAAGCAGGTGTCTCCTGTCAGCTGAGCCAAGAGGGGGTGGTGAGCATGGAAGCAAAGAATTGCAGAATGTGTCAGATTGGAAGGGACCCTCAAAGGTCATCTTGTCCAACCCCCATGCAGTCAACAGGGACATCCCCAGCTAGATCAGGTTGCTCAGGGCCCCATCGAGTTTGACCTTGAATGTCTCCAGGGATATGGACAACAACCTCCACCACCTCCAGTGTTTCACTACTATCACTGTGCAGAACTGCCTCTTAATCTCCGACTTAAATCTCCCCTGCTCAGGTTTCAAACTATTGCTTCTCATCCTATCATCACAGGCCCTTCTAAAAAGTCCCTCTCCAGCTTTCCTGTGGATCCCCTTTAGATATTGAAATGCAGCTCTAAGGTCTCCCTGGAGCCTTGTCTTCTCCAGGCTGAACAACCTCAGCTCCCCCAGCCTGTGTTCATAGGAGCGATGGTCTAGCCCTCTGATCATCTTTGTAGCTGTTCTCCAGATCCTCTCCATCAAGTCCATGTTTTTGTGTTGAGGACTCCAAAGCTGGACACCATACTCCAGGTGAGGTCTGAGCAGGGACAGAATCACCTCTCTTGACCTGCTGGCTATGCTGCTTTGGGTGCAGCCTAGGATGCCATTGCCTTCTAGGCTGATAATGCCCGTTGCTGGCTCATGTCAGAAGAGAAGGCTTCAAGGAGACCTTATAGTAGCCTTCCAGTATCTGAAGGGGGCCTACAGGAAGGCTGGGGAGGGACTATTGGCAAGGTCTTGCAATGACAGGACAAGGGGCAATGGGTTTAAACTGGAAGAGAGGAGATTGAAACTGGATGTTAGGAAGAAGTTCTTTCCAGAGAGGGTGGTGAGACACTGGCACAGGTTGCCCAGGGAGGTTGTGGCTGCTTCCTCTCTGGAAGTGTTCAAGGCCGTGTTGGAGGAGGCCTTGAGTGACCTGTGCTAGTGGGAGGTGTCCCTGCCTATGGCAGGGGGTTGGAACTGGATGATCCTTGAGATCCCTTCCGACCTTACCATTCTATGATTCTCATCCACCAGCACTCCCAGGTCCTGTTCTGCAATTCTTGGTTGGATGATGGAGTCAGTTTGCCTTGGCTATATCAGAAGACCTCAGCAGTACTAGAATCTGATTTTAAGATTACTTTGGAGGCTGAAAATAAATTAAACCTTGAGTGTGGTGCAGAAAACTGTGGAAGAGGGCTAGCTGCTGGAGCTCCTGTGTGGCATAGTTGGATGGCACAGCCCCACATCGGGGATGAGCTCTCCCTGTGAAGTACTCATGACTTTTCCTGGTATGTTTATCTCTTGTTCATTTCCCAAACCATAATTAGACTGTGATTTAGCACCAGGCCTTTAAGGAAGCTTGTCCCAGCGAGGTGTAATAGCATAATAAAAACATAACTGCTTCTCTTTCATGTGTCAGGATGACTCATTCCAGTTATCATAGTGGAGATCTGAGGGGCTAGGAGATAAGCAAGTCTTGCATGGGAAGGGAATATTGTTTAATGGACCCAAAACTACAACAGGTAGGAGGAAATCTGCCTTCCGTTGCAGATCTGAGGAGGTGGTTTACCTGCCTGAAGAACTTTTCTGCCCTTTGGGTGCTCTGGCAGAAGTCAGAACTTGCCTGGGTAGATGCATGTGAAGAATGTGGCTGCATCAAAAGCAATGTGGCCAGCAGACAGAGAGAGCTGACTGTGCCCCTCTGCTCTGGTGAGGCATTACCTGGAGTACTGCCTCCAGCTTGAGAGCACTCAATACAGGAAGGATATGGACCTGATGGATCAGGTCCAAAGGAGGGCCAGTCAAGTTCATCAGGGGGCTGGAGCACCTCTACTACAAGGGCAGGCTGAGGGAGCTGGGGTTGTGCAGCCTGGAGATGAGAAGACTCTGGGGAGACCTGATAAGGATCTCAGCTACAAGAAGGCTGCGGAAGGACTGTTTCCAAAGGCCTGCAGTGAAACGACAATAGGGCAATGGTTTGAAATTGGAGCAGATTTATAGTGGATGTTAGAAACAAGTTCTGCACCATGAGAGTGGTGGAACACTGGAACAGGTTGCTCAGGGAGGTAGTTGAAGCCCTATCCCTGGAGGTACTCAAGGTCAGGCTTAACAAGGCTCTGGGCAAACCTGTAGCAGTGGAGAATGTCCCTGCTGGCTGCAAGGGTGTTGATCCTCTGGCCATCACTTCTGAAACAGTAAAGGTTCTTCCTAGAAAACTTCAGCATTTCTAGCCCCATTATCTCCTTCAGCACTTCATGAAATGTGTGGGTATTGTTCCCCTGTACCCCAGTCTGTAAGTAAATTACGTTCTTCTCAACTTTCTCCACACTGTTCCTCTTATAAATGTGTCTGTATTAGATGGAGGTTGAGATCTGACAGGTTGGTGCATAGTCTTGCCCTTCTGGGAGCAAGAAACCAAGGTGGAAGGAGGGAGAATGTCTGTGTTCCTGTAGCCAGCTTTCCTTTCCTTGCAGACAACCCATTTTTCTCTATAGATAACTCCCTTCCCTCTCACACCTCAAGTACTGGATTCAGTTTTGGGCCCCTCACTCCAAGAAGGACTTTGAGGTGCTGGAGAAGGTCAGTGAAGCTGTAGAAGGGTCTAGAGCTCACAAGGAGCAGCTGAAGTTGCTTAGTCTGGAGAGAAGGAGGCTGAGGGGAGACCTCATTGCTCTCTACAACTCCCTGCAAGGAGATCAGAGGCAGGAAGAGTTTGATCTTTTCTCCCTGGTAACAAGTGACTGGAGAAGAGGAACTGACCTCAAATTGCACCAGGGGAGGTTTAGGTTGGACATTAGAAGAAAATTCTTCCCTGAAAGGGTTCTCGAACACTGGCGTAGGCTGCCCCGGGAGGTGGTTGAATCCCCATCCCTGGGTGTGTTTCAGAGAGGCAGAGATGTGGTGAGGAGGAACATGGTTTAGCACCAGCCTTGGTAGAGTTAGAGAATGATGGTTCTCAGTGATCTTAAAGGGCTTTTCCAACCTAACCAAGTCTCTGATTCTCCAGCCACCCCCTGTCTCTTGTCAGCAGAGAGCAGCCAGGTCCATCTCCCCCACCCTGCAGGAGCCAGGGAAGCGTCAGACAGATGTTCAAAGGATGATTATGTTTGATGGGGCTTTGAAATGGGCTCTAGATGAAGCCATTGGTGTTTACTGGGTCATTAAACATTTCTTAGCCTCCATCCCGGTGTGTTGGTAGCACTGTAAATAACAGCTGTGATTGAAGTGAGGAGCAGGGGCAGCAGTGGCCCTTGGCACCGAGGTTTGTAAAAGAAGTGGGGCAGGTGATTTTTTAAGACAACCTGAGTGGGGGAGGCATCAGCCCTGATGCTTTGGAGAGCAGGGGCAGATGGCAGCAAACTGGAGCTCCTCTGTATCATGATGGAGTGCTGAAATGTCAGGAGGTGGGAAAATTGAAATGAAAAAGGTTAGGGCAGTGAGACAGTGGCCCAGGTTGCCCAGAGAGGTGGTAGATCCCCCATCCCTGGAAGCCAGGGCCAAGTTGGATGGGACTTTGAGTAACCAGATTTAGTTGCAGTTGTCTCTGCTGACTGTGGGGTAGCTGGACTCGGTGATCTCTGAAGGTCACTTCCCAGCCAAACCACTCCATGCTACCATGATTCTATCCCTGCTCTTCCTAACAGAAATCCTTAATACCCTGGGTTTGGAATGGTTTTTGGTCCAAATTTACTGAGGTTGCAAGAGGGTTTGCAGCTCTTCCTCTGTACTGCCTCAAGGACCCCCCCTGGCTGTCTTCATGCTAAGCTGTGTAGGTTTGGCTTGGCATTGCCATCATCAGACCTTTCTCTCCCCTTCCCACCCTCACTAAGCTTTGACAGGGAGCTGAAAAGCTGAGACCTGACTCATGGGGTCTTGGCTGCAGCACCTGGTTGGCTAACAAGGTTGTTAATGGAGGACCGTGAAGGGCTTACTGCACTGGGTGGCTGCAGCCTGATGATTCACACCCCAGGCAATCCCTCTGAAGTCAGTGAGATTGCAAATTGTGTAAATCCTGGTGGAATTTGGCCTTTTCCTAGCAAAGTGGGGATATTTGCTTGATTTGCATGGAAATGACTTCTGATAAGGCTCTCTGGACACGGCTGAGCTTTCTAATCACACCTTTGCTCCTTGCAACCCCAAAGTTAGTCTCTCTGTCCTCTCAGTTTAAATAATTCAGTGAAAAAATCACTTGCCTGGGACATATCCATGTTTGAGTGTTCCACCACCCTCACGGTGCAGAACTTGTTCTTCACATCCAATCTGAATGTGAGCAGTGAATTTCAAACCATTGCCCTATTGTCCTGTTACTGCAGGCCTTTGGATGCAGTCCCTTTCCAACCCAAGCAATGCATGCAGCTGGGGCAGTCAGGAGGCTGCTCTGTGTGAACCACCTCACTGGACTTGGCCCAAGCCACAATCTGTGTGTTTTTGTTTTTCAGGGCACATCGAGACTAATCATCAGCCTCAGCAGGGATTGGTTGTGTGCCACACAGTGTCCTGCTGGGAGATTCATCAGGAACACCTCTGGGCATCCCGGCGCGGAGGTGGAACCTCGGATGAGCGTCCCTGTCAAGGTACAGTAGAAACAGAAAGGACTTTGGGTAGGGAGCTGATTCTGCTGGAGCCTGCCAGGGAGAGCAGCAGCCCTCAGAGGCACCCATGGATTCACATTTCCCTTGTAGCACCTCCATGGTGGAACCTGTGCCCCATCCTTCCTCTGTTTCATTTTAAAGACTGTGGTCTTTATAGACTGGGAGGTTGCCTTTGTCTTGATGTGAACTTCCATGAATCCAATATTTGCTCTTTATTGACTTGGAAGAATCTTTCCTTTTGGTAATATTCAGTTTGTGTTGTGAAGATTTGAGGTGTCAAATATTTGCAGTGTTTTGAAGAGAGCTTTTCTTAAGGTTTTTTTGTTTGGTTACACAAACCAGTAGTGGGTTGAAGTTCACTGACCTCTGCTGTTGCAATGGCACAGATGGGCATAGAAAGTCTGGCAGGAATTAAGGAGGGGAAATTAAAGTTATGGAGTAAGGAGGAAGGTTATGGAGCAAGAAGGAAGGAGGATTATGGAGGAAGAAGGAAGGTCATGGAGTAAGAAGGAAGGAGGATTATAGAGGAAGAAGGAAGGTCATGGAGTAAGAAGGAAGGAAGATTATGGAATGAGAAGGAATGTGACTCAGGACATTAGTAAATTAAAACTCCACATCCAGCAGGGAGTTTCTGGGCAGGTGTTCTGGTCAAAATTCTTCCCATGGTCTGACTTGAGGAAAAGTTTGAGGAATGCTTTTAAAAAGAAAATGAAAAGCTGACTTTAAGCTTTCTTCTTCATTATTTCAAAGAACGCACTCCAACCAAGATGAGTTTGATGCTAGGATGGTGTTGCCAGAGCAGCAGATGGAGCTGTGCATGTGGAACTTGATGAGTTTTATAAGGGAGGGCTTTTCTGAACTGTGTCCTGCTGCTGTGGCTGACACAGATTCACCTTGTCTGCAGATGCAATTCGCTTGTGTGGTTTGATATTTCCATGAAGCTTGCACATAGGGTCCTGCTGACACTGGGCACTGTGCAAGCCTCACCCCTCTATGGGTTCAGAGAGAAGTTCTCTCAACCCTTTGCAAACCTGGTGTCACACCTCTGTACCAAAGGGAAGAGAAAGAGAACTTTTATGGGTGACTCAATGCTTCCCTTTGAATTTGGGTTGTGCTTAGCGATGAGTTTCAGATCTGTTAGTGTGGGTGTGTTGTGTCCACTTAACTGAAACACAGAGCCACAGAATCCCAGCGTGGTGAGGGTTGGAAGAGACTGCTGGAGATCATCCAGACCAACCCCCTTGCTAAAGCAGGGTCGCCCACAGCAGCTTGCTCAGGGTCACAATGTTCAGGTGGGTTTGGAATCTCTCCAGAGGAGACTCCACAATCCCTCTGGGAAAGCTATTTCGGTTCTCCAGCACTTGCACAATGAAACCAAAGCACAGTAATTTCGCGCTGTGTTTTGCTGTGTTTATTTTTTAGTCTGCTTTGCTCACTTCTTGATTTGAGGACAGCTTCTGTTGAGGTCAACAGCTGAATTAATCTCACTGGTTTACTGAGAAGTGGCCAACTGTCCTAGAAGAAAGGGTTTGTCTTTGATGCATGATTTCTTCACAGCTTATCCCACAAAAGGAATGAGTTTAATGAGACTAAACTAGAGCAACAGACAAGATTTGCCTGTGATGCACACCCTGTTTTGTTGTGCAAGAAGAACTGTTTTGGAGAAGCAAGAGAGCTGAGAGAGTGGGGAGTGTTCAACCTGGAGAGGAGAAAGCTCCAGGGAGACCTTCTGGTGGCCATTAGAGGCTGATCAGAAAACTGGGGAAGACTTTTGAGCAAGGTCTATTGTGACAGGACAAGAGGTGATGGTTTGAAACTAAAAGAGGGAGATCCAGACTAGAGAGAAAGAAGAAATGTTTGACACTGAGAGTGGTAAGACCCTAACCCAGGTTGCCTAGAGAGGTGGGAGATGTCCCATGGCTGGAACCATTCCGGATCAGGTTGTTTGGGGCTGTGAGCAACCTCTTCTAGTTGCAAATGTTCCTGCTGATGATAAGTGGGCATTAGGCTGGATGACCTTTGGAGGTCCCTTCCTACCCAAGCCATACGATGACAGGAGGAGCAGCCATGGGCAGATGCTATGCCATGGCCATGCAGATTGATGAGACTGGCCAATATAAAAGATCCCAACTCAACTGCTTGTGTGAGAGTGGTTTGTCTTGCATGGTGAAGCCAGATGTGGATGCAACTCTGTCAGAAGTAATCCAACACCACTTTTCTTCCACAGCAAGGTCCACACCTGAGGTTGTGAGTCTTGTTCTGCTGTTTCAGGTTGTGTGGGCAAGATGCAGAGCTGGATGCTGTTGGATGCTCCAGCTGTTGGAGGTGTCCATCCTCCTGTGAGGCTCCTTGTGGGCTATTGGAAAGGTGTTTTGGGCTGAGTGTTTTTCCTCTCTGAAAGTGGGCTTGTGAAACAGTCCATGTCCACTGAAAGGGCTCAGTGATCTCTGGAGATTCCTTCCAACCTCTGAAGTTCCCTGATTTGGATTGTTGAGGAGAAAACCAAGTCCATACAAAGCTATCTACTCAGATGCATTGCTAGATTTCTGGGCTTTGTTTTCCCTGCTCACATTCCCTTGTCACAAGTGAGTCTCAGCCATTTCAGCAGTGTCACACTTTGATTCCAGCTCAGAGTGGCATGCTGACAGGCTAGGGAGCTGGCATTTGCAGCAGGCAGGTAAGAAGACTTCAGAGTTTCTGTGTAAAACCTCAATTACATCCTCAGTGGTTCAGCAGTGTAATTGGAACCCTTGGGAGATCTCAGCCATCATAGGTCTGGTGGCAGGTCTGAGTAGAGGTTGTGGTGGTATCCAATCAGAACTGGCTGAACTGAAAATGCTGTGTTCCTGGAGGAGAAGGAGGGTGAGAGGTGGAATAGACCTATCAGCAGACACTTGCTGCCTCTCCCAAAGAGCATGAGTGGGAGTCTTAGAATACTTGAGTTAGAAGGGAGCTTTAGAGGTTCATCTGGCCCAGTTGCTCTACAGTAAGCAGGGACATCATCAACTCCAGTATGTTGCTCTGTCTATAGAATCATGGCATGGTTTGAAGGGACCTTCAAAGCTCAGGTAGCTCCAACCTCCCTGCAGTCAGCAGGGACATCTGCAACTCCAAGCCCTGGCCAACCTGCCCTTGCCTAACCAGGGCTGACTGCACTGTTTCATCACTACCTCAGCTTCCAGGGCTTCAGGGTCTGTCCCACCTTACCCCGCTGGATAGTACAGCTTCACCAGGCCAGCCCTGAGCTAGCCCAGGTTTTTCCACCATAGGTACTTACATGATCCCAGCAGGTTACAGGAAGGGTAGAGGGGAAAGTGTCTGCAGTGCGATGCAAAGCCTGCAATGAGAACAAGAGCAGGATCATCTTCTGCCCGGGCCTGAGGCCACCAGGCTCGCCTCAAGCTGCCGTCAGCTGCATGGAGAGAAGTCCAGGGCATCATCGGAGGGTGGTGCTTTTTGGGCTGTGCCAGCAGGAAGGGCAGCAGCTCAGGGCTGGCTTTGGAGGAAAGGCAGCTTCCCGAGGCAGCAGGGGAGCCGGGGCTGTGCGCTGCCAAGAGACCTTTCCTGGGAACCGCTGGGTGTGCGGTGCCAGCAGCGGGGCGGGAGGTCTTGGTTGGAGCTCGAGATGATAAAACCACAGAGGGTTTGGCAGGGCTGTGTGCTTGGATGCCTTGCTCTTAGCCTTTCTCACTTGGGTATATAGGTGAACCCCTGCCTGGACTGGCTCAGAAGCTTCCATCTGACTTTCAGCAAGCTGAATTTTCCACTGAATAGGGAAGTTCTGGGGGAGTGAAACAACTATGTTTTTGTATGGAAACCTCCATCCTCTTGGCTACCTCCAGTGTACTTCTCTGAGTCAAACTGGCACTGAACCTCTACTCTACAGGGTCATTCATTTTTCTTAGAGCTGATGTTCTTCTGCCATGTCTGCCCTCCCTGATGTGTAGTCTTGCTGCTGTGTTACCTCTTGGCTTGGGAGAGAGAGAGGGGTAGTGAAGGTCACCTGCCTGCCTGGGACTTAACCAAGACCCATGGCGGACTCAATGTCTCTAATGTTTTCTGGTAAATCTCATATTGGGCAGAAGAGGAGGGAATGAGTATGGAATTTCTGACTAGATCCAGCAGCAATTTCTTCAGTAGGAATCCGTAAATGCTGCTGCAGTGGAGGTGATACTGACGATGAAATAGTTGCCCAGGGCAGTGGTGGAGTCATTGTCCCTGGAGGTGTTCAAGAAATATGTGGATATAATTTAATGGCTAAGGTGGTGATAGGTTGGTGGTTAGACTAAGCCTTAAAGGTATTTTCCAACCCAAAACATTCTATGATTCTGTTGTTATTTGCCTTTCACTTCCCCCAGAACACTCTCATTTCTCCAGCACAGAGAGGTTTAGAGGCTCACAACGTATGGCAAGACACAGAATCTCAGAATCCCAGCACAGTGGGGCTGGAAGGGACCTCTGAAGATCATACAATCCAAACTCCCTGCTAAAGCAGGGGCACCCACAGCAGCTTGCCAAGGATTACAGTGTCCAGGTGAGGTTGGAATCTCTCCAGAGAAGGAGACTCCACAGCCTCTCTGGGCAGCCTGCTCCAGGCCTCCAGCACCCTCACACCAAACATTCCTCTCTGATGCAATCTCCTGGATTCCAGTTTGTATTCATTGCCCCTTGTCCTGTCACTGGGCACCACTGAAAAGAATCTAGCCCTGACCCTTTAGCTGCTGACCAGCATTGAGAAGCTCCTCTCTCAGGCTGCTCTCTGAAGTTCTGTCGCAGGGCAAAATGCATTTTGTGTTATTTTTTAATCTGCAGCCCCTCATGTCTCCTTGAGCCATATGATCACACAGAAGTGGTCTTCAGAGATGTGGTTTCTGCTGCCTCAGTGGCTACCAGAGAGCTTGAGAAGAACTGGGAAATGGACAGAACCATGGGTGTCATCTGGAGTGTCAGACAGTCTGTACCTGGGTCAGATTTTCCTCAACCTTTTATCTCTGTAGCTTCCCCATCACTTTCTCTGAATCCTATCCTTCTGTATTTCAGGAAATGTAACATTTATGTGGAGAAGGAAACCAGGAAGGAACATCTCTTTCTTACTGCCAGGGCCAGGGCAGCATCTTTTTTAAATCCCTGTGAGAGCAATTTGTCAGAAAACCCTGGGGGCAGTGGAAGAGCTGAGCCTAGCAGAGCCAAGCCGAGCTTGAACGCTCCCTTTGCTTGAGCTCATCCCTATCAGCAAGGTGCAGAGGGAACAGCAATCTCCTTATCAGTGACTGCACAGGATCAGGAGAATTTCCCAAAGGTTGGGCTTCCTCCCTCAGTTTTGTTCTCTGAGGAGGCCCTGAGAAAGGCAGACAGGCTGGGAAGTTGGTAGCTGCAGACAAGTGGCTGCACGCAGCAGGGTTGCGTCCCCACAGGTAGGTAAGGGGGAGCCTGCCCAAAGAGCCCAGAACATGAGAAAATGCAGATAAAATCAAGAGACAATTGAACTTAATGAGGCCTGCAAGGCAGCTGGAGATGGGTTGGAATCTTGTGGGATTTCTGAGGCCTCCCAGAGCAATTTCAGGCTGAGTGGTTGGGAAGGAGGTTTGTTTGCTGTGGTCATTAGTGTCTCAGCTGGGACTGTCACCTGTGGCTGGTGTCAGATGGTTACAGCTCTTGGGTGATGCTTGATGCAAATGTTGCTACCGGAACAGTTTTCCTCTCCTTGCAGATTCTCCTTTGTAGAACCATGTCCCTCAGCACCACATCTACACAGCAAAGAAATCTTCCGGGGTACAACTTGAGGCCATTTCCTCTTGTCCTGTCATTAGGTACTTCCGAGCCACATTCCAAGAAGTCTTGGATATCTCTTTGGTTTCCAGAGGAATTGGGATGTGACCAAACTCTTACAAGTGCCAGGGCTCTACAGGGCTCTACAGGTGAGCTGGTGTGCAGTAACTGCATTTGAAATCCATCATGAGTGTGACATGGCTCCTGTCCTCTGATGCCAGCTTGAGAAACAAAAGGATGAACCTTGCTTTAACTCTAGAAGAACCCAAAGCTTTAGGGATCAAGCAGTGAGAGATCACACAACTATGTGGAACAGTGTTTGTTGCTGTGCTCTTCTATGAATTGATGCCAAGAAGTGCTCCAGTAACTTCAGGATCTTACATGACCTAACCTTTGGGTCTACTAACATGGAACAATGTACCAGCAAATATGTTAATTATGCTCAGTTGCACTGCCCAGTTCTGCTACCTCCAGCACAAGAAGGACATCAACCTGTTGGAGTTGGTCCAGAAGATTGCCAGAGGGCTGGAGAGCCTCCCCTAGGAGGACAGGGTGAGGGAGTTGGGGCTGTTCAGCCTGGAGAAGAGAAGGCTCCAGGGAGGCCTTAAAGCAGCCTTCCAGTAACTGAAGTAGGCTACAGGAGAGCTGGGGAGGGACTTTTGACAAGGGCTTCTTGTGACAGAAGGAGGAGCAATGGCTTTAAGCTGGAAGAGGAGAGATTTAGTCTGGAGATGAGGAAGAAATTCTTTCCAGTGAGGATGGTGAGACACTGGAACAGGTTGCCCAGGGAGGTTGTGGATGCTCCCTCGGAGCATCCCTGGAGGGGTTCAAGGCCAGGCTGGATGAGGCTTTGAACAACCTGGACTAGTGGAAGATGTCCCTGCCCTTCCAACTCAAGCCATTCTGTGATTGTCTGTTTTTAGTACATTTAAGTGAGTGTTTGTTCAGAGATGTGCTTCAGCAGTAGAAGCAGTGGTGTTATTCTAAAGATCCTTGGTTTTATTCCCTTCAGATGGAAGATCATTCTTCAAAGAGTCATGAATAAAACAAGGCAGTGCCTCACGTGGGTACGAAGGGGAAATAAAGCTCTTCAAAAGCCTTTGGAATGGTCGTTCCCTCTGGCACCTTCACTCAGGTTCTGCCATCAGTAATTCAGAGGAGGGCTTGTGGGAGGTGGGGGCAAGATGCAGGAACCTATAGGACTTCCCCAAGGGTGAGAACTTCCAGTGCTGGGCCTCAGACGTTAATCTCTTTAATTCCAGCTCAACACTTCACTATGAGATAATTATTCTGTTTGATTAATCTGCGCAATGCCTCTAAAGCTCCTAAAGCCAGAATGCTCCACACGTGTTGGGGAATCCTACTGCAGCTCCTTCTTCGAGTATCCGGGAGCCTTTTTTTGTCCCCAGCAGCTTTCTGCTTGAACTTTGAGTAAGGTCAGCAGCAGCAAATTTGCTGATGATACAAAACTAGGGTTAGGTGGCTGACACTGGAAGGTTGTGCTGCCATCCAACAAGATTGGGACAGGCTGAGAGCTGGGTGAAGGTGAACCTGATGAGGTTCCCTAAGGACAAGTGCAGAGTACTGCATCTGGGAAGGAACAACACCAGGCATCTGTACAGACTAGGGGTTGTCCTGCTGGAAAGCAGCTCCATGGGGAAAGACCTTGGAGTGCTGATGTACAGCAAGTTATCCGTGGGACAGCAATGTCCCCTTGTGCTCAAGAAGGCCAATGATATCATGGGATGTATCAGGAAAAGTGTGTCCAGCAGGTCTAGGCAGGCTGTACTCTGCCCTGGTGAGACTACGCTTGGAATACTGTGTCCAATTCTGGGCTCTCCAGTTCAAGAGAGACAAGGACCTGCTGGAGAGAGTCCAACAGGGAGATAAGAGGATGACTGAGGAACTTGAGCATCTCTCCTGTGAAGAAAGGCTGAGAGACCTGAGGCTGTCTCTTGGAAAGGCTGAAAGGGGATCTTACCAATATCTATAAGTATCTGAGGGGTGGTTGTCAAGATGAAGGTGCCAGGCTGTTTATGGTGATGCCCATACAAAGAACAGGAGGTACAATCTAGAACCCTACAAGTTCCACATCAGCACAAAGAGACACTTCACTCCAATCTCCTTTCAGGGAATTGTAAAGAGCAAAACTGGATTTGTAGGGTGATGCCAACTCCTCAGTTGAGCTCATGGTATCACCAAAGCCTCAGGTGGGACACTGGGCAGTCACTTCTCCCTTCTGCCACATCAGTCCCTCTGGTGTGTCCGAATGGCTTCGACTCTGCTCACTCAAGAGGCGCACTCTGCCTCTTCCCCAGGCACTAGCCATGTCAATGCTGTCAGCACTCCTTGCCTGGAGACCTTGTGAGGAGCTAAAATCACATTGCAGGCTGTGAAATAGAAGATTGAGCCCCACTTCAGTGTTGTGTCGTGGTGAGCAGCAGAACTAATGAGGCTTAGCATACTAATGAGGGAGGTATGAGCGTTAAGTGCCAAGCCGCTGGCATTCAGCTTCACCCCTGAAACCTGTTTTGGAGGCTGCTTGTCCTCCTGGGCTGAGCCTTGTGGGGGTCCTCTGCAAACAGCCAGCTCAACGTGGGCAGTGCTGGGGGGGGAAAGCCCAACCTGATGACTTTCAAGGAAATAGCCCAGAAAATGAGATCTTCTCTATAATTTATAAAAGGCCTTAAGGAAGGAGGAGGGATTGATGTGGAAATGGCTGTTCTTCCTGGGGAGATAGCAAAGATGAAAGAGAGAAGGCAGCAGGTTACCAGAGGGATAGAACTGACATGTTGACAACTCAGGATGTCGTTTGGGGGCAGCTAAAACATTGGTATTTTCATTTTGGAGGACCCTTTCTCTAATACTCTCTGTTTGGGTCACTGTCATGTGTTCAGTTGAAGTGCAAAATATCAGTATGACAGAATATCAGTGCTAAGGGACAGGATGGCATCCAGAGGCACCTGAACAGGTGTGAGTGGTAGGCCCCTGCAAATGTCATGAGAGAAGAGAGCNTCTACCCCTCTGTTCTGCTGTGCTGAGGCCCCACCTGCAGTGCTGGAGGCATCTCTGGAGTCCTCAGTACAGCAGAGACAGGGACCTGTTGGAGCAGAGGAGGCCACAGCAATGCTGGAAGGGCTGCAAGCTCTCTGCTGTGAGGGGAGAATGCCCTGTCCAGAGCACCTGTCCAGAACAGTGTAGTGGTTCCTGTGAATTGAAGTCATTCCACACCAGCCCCTGGAACTGCCTAGGTTTGAAATGGCAGAGTTCTGAATTACCAGTGATGTAATGGCCAGAAACCTAAGTGGTCTCCTGAATATCTGTCCTCTTGATTTGGAGGATATCCAAGAGCAAAGATGGTTTTAGTTTAAATGCCCTTAGCTGTAAAACGTGCATTAAAAATCTCAAACACACAAATTCTTCTCTAATTGCCTGACAGCTCCACACTGAGCTTTTTATATCCCTGGGATGATGCTCATTTACTGTCTACACAAGGGTTGTAAGGAGTGGCTGAGGGAACTGGGGTTGTTCAGTCTGGAGAAAGAGGCTGAGGGGAGACTTCTGGGTCTGTACAACTCCCTGAAAGGAGGTTGGAGCCAGGTAGGGGTTGGTCTCTTCTTACAAATAACAAGAACTAGGACAAGAGAAAACAGCTTCAAGTTGCATCAGAGGAGGTTTAGGTTGAACATGAGGAACAGTTTCTTCCCCAGAAGGGTTGTCAAGGCCTGGACCAGGCTGCCCAG
The DNA here is from genome assembly GCA_013399055.1 of Ramphastos sulfuratus. NCBI lineage: Eukaryota > Metazoa > Chordata > Aves > Piciformes > Ramphastidae > Ramphastos > Ramphastos sulfuratus. The sequence goes on along the minus strand of WBNM01046382.1, from coordinate 7,878 downwards.
GGTAGTGTTGGAGTCCCTATCCCTCAAGGGGTTTCAAAGCTGTGTGGATGTGGTGCTGAGGTTTGGTGGTGACCTGGCAGTGCTGGGTTAACACTTGGACTCGATCTAAAAGATCTTTTCTAACCTAAGCAATTCTATCATCCCATGATTCATTTCCACCAAGAATATGATGCCTGACCAGACAGTGCAGAGCTGGAAGCAGCTCGTTGAGGATGTTGATGGGGAACCCCCAGAGTTTTAAGAGCCTGATGGGGAATTACAGCACAGAGAGGCTGTTGGTCACCAAATTGCCAATCTAAATGCCACAGGAGCACAATCCACTACAATTCCAGCAGCTTTCCTGGGCCAGGAAGCCCCAGTTGCTGCCTGTGGTGTTTTAACACACAATGTTATCTGTGCCTTTGTTGCTGGGCTTTTGTGTGCTGCAGGCAGGGTGGGGCTGAGCCTGGTGGCAGTGGTCAGCCTGCTCCTGTGCTTAATTTAGACTCTGAGTGCCCTCCTTCAGGAGAGAGTGAGGAACAAGAGTTGTTCATGCTGTCACCTCTGTGCTGTGGGGAGGAGGCTACAGCACAGCTCAGGTCACCCAAGATTGCCCAAGCCGTGTGTTTGCCTCTCAGAAATGCTCATTCACCCAGACTTTGGCCTTTGCTCTTGCTTGCACAGATTCACAGGTCACATTGGGCTGGAAGGGACCCTCAAAGCTCATCTTGTCCAACCCCCCTGCAGTTAGCAGGGACATAGAATCATGGAATGGTTTAGGTTGGAAGGGACCTCAAAGCTCAGCCAGTTCCAACCTCCCGCCACAGGCAGGGACACCTCCCACTAGAACAGGTTGCTCAGAGAAGCTCATATCTGCCACAGTGACTTTAATTACCCAAAATTTCTCTTCTCTGAAGGGTGTTGTGGAAATGCAGTGGAGGCTAGAGCAGAGTCCTGGGGTGGGAAGGCTATACAGAGGGATCTGCATTGATGGGCTGAATCAGTGGATCAAAACCAATGGGATGAGGTTCAGTAAGTCCAAGAACCAGCTCCTGCACTTGGGTCACAACAACCCTGCGAAGGCTCCATGCTTTCCAGGTGGCTGGAAAGTGCTCAGTGAAGAAGCACCTGAGGGTGTGGGTCTACAGCTGGCTGAACGTGAGCCAGTGTGTGCCCAGGTGGCCAAGAAGGCAAACAGCATCCTGGCCTGGCTCACCAATTCTGTGACCAGTAGGAAAAGAAGGTTAGGAGATTTCCTGCTATCTCCAGGACCAGATGTCTGCTGCCACTGGTGGGTCAGTGCTGATCAGTATCTGAAGTACAGATGTTGAGAGGATGAGGCCAAACTCTTTTCAGTGGTGCCCAGCAACAGGACAAGTAGCACTGGACACAGACTGGAACCCAGGAGGAGAAACTCTGGTGTGAGGGTGCCGGAGCCCTGGAACAGGCTGCCCAGAGAGGTTGTGGAGTCTCCTTTGGAGAGATTCCAACCCCACCTGGACAAGCTGCTGTGGGTGCTCCTGCTTTAGCAGGGGGGTTGGACTGGATGATCTTCAGAGGTCTCTACTATCGTGTGACCTCATGGAGCTGTTCTGCTGTAGCCTTTATCAGAGGGGAAATTAACATGCTGGAACTTCCTGGTGAGCTGAAATGTATCTTTCTGTACCAATTTGAAGTTAAACAAGATAGGAACTGGCAGTTGACTTTTGCAGACACAGGAACATCGCAGCCATCTTCAGCTAGCAACAGAGGAAACAAACACAGCCATTTTGCTGAGAATCAAATCTCTGCTTTGTACCCTCTGCTCAGCTCCCAAATCAAAAGCTCATTTGCTGAAGACCATTTGCTTTTGCTGCAGCCAACCCAAGGAGACTGAGCTCAGGAAGCAGCAGAGGCTTGGCTTAATTTTATTAGATTAAAAAAAAAAACAACAAAACAAAACTCAGCCCTTCTGTGAGTGCTCTTCATGCTGCACTTCCTCAGCCGAGGACTTCAAGTCTTCCACAGAACACAGCCAAATCCCAAGGGGCCACAGCCATCCTGGGGTGGTGGATTGAATGACTTCAGTCTCTTTTTTGGGTCTGCTCTGTGACTGTAGCTTTCATTTATTGCCTCCTCTGTAAACCACAGATATGTTTGTTATTTGCAGAAAGGACTTTATTTGGGTTGTGAAGTTGTTCTTTCTCTTGGCCTTGCTGTTTGTTGCAGTGGAATAATCCTTTCATGAGGCTAGTGGAGAGAGCTGGGTTGAAAGAGTGTTTACAGGACACGTGATGGGCAGCTGTGGTGCAAGCCCAAGGAAAGAGAAGAATGAAGATTTTACACCTTCACTTAGACTGCTTAGGGCAGCATTCAGAGACTCATTCAGAAAATGACAGAATGGTTTGGGTTGGAAGGGACCCTAAAGATCATCTAGTTCCAACCTCCTCTGCCATGGGCAGGGACACCTCCCACTAGATCAGGTTGCTCACAGCCTCATCCAGACTGGTATTAAACACTTCCAGGGATGAGGTATCCACCAGTTTTCTAGGCCACCTGTTCCAGTGCCTCATCATCCTCGTAGCAGCAGATCCTCTTCCTAATGTCCAATCTAAACCTACTGTGCTGTAGGCCAGGATGCTGTAGACATCCTGGTCTGCATCAGCACTGGTGTGGTCACCAGGACCAGGGAAGTGATTATGTTCCCTTTACTCAGCACTGGTGAGGCCACACTTCAAATACTGGGTTCATTTTTGAGCCACTCACTACAAGGAGGACATTGAGGGGCTGGAGTGTATCCAGAGGAGGGCAGCCAGGTTGGTGAAGGGCCTTGAACACAAGTCCTATTGAGGAACAAGCTGAGGCAACTGGAGTTGTTTAGTCTTCAGAAGAGGAGGCTGAGAGGAGGCCTCACTGCCCTCTCTAAGTCCCTGAGAGGAAACTGGAGCCAGGTGGGGGTTGGTCTCTTCAAACTTGCAGCAAGTGATAGGACAAGAGGAAATGGCCTCAAGTTGTGTCAGGGAAAGTTTCATATTGGAAGTTAGGAGAAATTTCTTCCCAGAAAGGGTTCTCAGGCACCGGAACAGGCTGCCCAGGGAGGTGTTGGAGTCCCCATCCCAGAAGGGATTTAAAAGACACATGGATGTGGTTCTGAGGGACAGGGCTTTGTGGCAGTGGCTTAGTAGCAGTGGTGGGGTTGTGAGCTCTAGCTGAGTGGTTGGACTTGGTGATCTCAAAGCTCTCTTCCAGCACTGACAGTTGTATGATTGTGTGATTCTGTTCTAAGATAATGGCCACCATAAGCAGGTACCTCAACTGAGCAAGCAGCCTGCTTGTTTGTCACTTAAAAGTTGACACTGACATTTTCCTGCATGTTTCATCATTTCTCTGTTCTACTTAACTGAATCTGATAGATTCAGTTTTCATTTTCAGAGCGGGGAGAAACTTGTGGTCCAACCTAGTGACTGGTGGTCGAATATTTCAGACAGATTTAGCAAGTGGACTTTGCTGCTGGTTTGTAAATGGTCAATCTCACATCAGAGCAGACTGCTGCATGTTACCTGAGTTGTTTCTTTATGAGGTTTGTGAAAGGTCTCTCAATGCCCAGAGAAGATGCAGTGGCTTAACCAAAAAGCTTTGCTCTCCTCTGCACAGGGAGGAAGCCTAACACCAGAGAAGCCTCTTCTGTGGAGAGAAACCTAACACCATGGTGGTGGCAGTTGGATTTGATCTTAGAGGTCTTTTCAAACCAAAGCAATTCTATGATTCTATGAGGGGTTGTGGCACTTTGCCACCATCCTTGCTGGTGACATCAAGAAAGTTCCTCTGCCCACTGCTGCTGTTTGAAATTGAGAATAAATGGCAGTATCTTGAAAAAAAAGAAAGTTCTGAAGGTGGTGCTTGCAGGTAGCTCTCTTTGTTGTCAGTGGTGATATTCTATCTCTCCAAGCTGTCTGTGCTCCTGATGCCCTTCTCCTTCTCTGAAGTCTAAAGCCTTTTGTGCAGCATTTAGCGACAGTGCGGTGTGGGCTTCCAGTTGTTATCAGAGCAGCATCAAATGCTTTGGGCTGGAAGGGATCTTTAAAGGTCATCTAGTCCAAAGGGATCTTTGAAAAATGATCAGGTTTTGCATCAGTCAAGAGATTCATGCAGCAGTGTGGTGTCATTGCTGGAAAAATTCCTGGAGACCTCAGAGATAATGGGAAGAGGGAGCTGAGCAGCAGAAGGGCGGATCTGAAAACAGTAATCGGAGTCATGACATGGGTTGGGTTGGGAGGGATCATAAATATCATCGAGTTCCAGCCCCCCTGCAATGAGCAGGGACATCTTCCACTAGATCAGGCTGCTCGGATCCCTGTCCAGCCTGGCATTTGTTTGGATGGTAGAGAAAATCGTATGGGCAGAAGATGGTGGCAGAGCCCTGCACCTGCAGCAGAAAGGTTCTGATACCTTTTGCCAAGTATTTTCAGGGCGAGTTGAGATCATGGGGGAAGTGAAATGATGCAGCTCTCAAAATGCCTGCAGGTTCCCTTGCCCCGAATGAGACTGAACTTCTGGGCTTTGTGGAGCAGCTGTGGGGCACTTACAGAATCATAGTATGGTCTGGGCTGGAAGGAACCTCCAAAGCTCATCCAGCCCAACCCCCTCTGCAGTCAGCAGGGACATCCTCAACTAGATCAGGTTACCCAGAGCCCTGTCAAGCCTCACCTTGAATACTTCCAGAGATGGGGCCTCAGCTACCTCCCTGGGCAATCTGTTGCAGTGTTCCAGCAACCTCATGGTGCACAACTTGTTCCTAACATCCAATCTAAATCTCTTCTGTATTATGATGCCATTGTCCCTCACCCTATCACTACAATCCATTGTAAACAGTCTCCATCGTTCTTGTAGGCCCCCTTTAGGTACTGGAAGGTCATTATTAGGTCAGGTTATTAGCAGCTGGAAAATCCTCACAAATTGAATAAAAAAAACTCCTAAACCTTCAATGCTTAAAATAGTTGTGCAGGCAGAAGAGGGGGAGATGGCAGCACTGGGAGGAGCTTTGATACCCGGGGATGAAAAGCTGTTTCCTGAGGCTGGCAGGATTGATCCTGCAGGCTGGAGTAGCACAGGGTCGCTGCCTTTCCTCTTGCTCACTGCATTCCCCTGTCACCAGCCCATGCTTGTTACTTCATTGGGGTTAGAACTGCCTCGTCAGTGCATGGGACACTTGGGAGGGGGAAGGAAATGCCTCTGGCTTTCTTTGCAGGATGGTCTGAAGAGCTGCAGCTCAGAGGCTGGCTGAAAGCTCTTTAAGAGCTCTCTCACGTGAAGTACTGTGTCCAGTTCTGGGCATCCCAGCTCAAGAAGGAAAGGGACCTACTGGAGAGAGTCCAGCACTGGGCCATTAAGATGCTGAGGGCGTTGGAACATCTCTCAGTGAGGAAAGGCTGAGCTGGGGCTAGTTGGCCTGGAGAAGAGGAAGCTGAGGGGGGATCTTATCAATATTTCCAAATATCTAAAGGCTGGGTAACAGGAAGATGGGGCCAAACTCTTCTCAGTGGTCCCCAGTGACAGGACAAGAGGCAATGGGCACAAACTTGAACATAGAAGTTCCATCTAAACAGGGGAAGGAACTTCTTTACTATGAGGGTGGCAGAGCACTGGAGCAGGCTGCCCACAGAGGTGGTGGTGAAGTCTCTGTCTCTGGAGCCTTTCAAGGCCTTCCTGGATGTGTTTGTGTGTGACCTGCCCTAGGTGATCATGCTCTGGCAGGGAGTTTGAACTCAGTGATCTCCAAAAGTCCCTTCCAACCCCTACTGTTCATCAGTTCTGTGGTCTTAGCAGAGAGGGGAGAACTGAGATGCTCCAGAGGAAGCTGTCGCAGGTACCGTTGGGTGCGTTTGGGGCACGGCAGAGGAAGATTGCAGCCCAGCCAGTTTGGTTTGTAACCTAACACACCATGGCAAAGGGCCTGCTGCCACCTTGTTTTTTTAACCTATTTTGTTTCCATGTTAAGCTTGTAGGTTCGTGTTGGTTTCTGGGCGCTCCCAAGCCCTAGCTGCCTGGGGGGAGTTGAAGGTAGCTGGGTTTTGTTTGCACTGCTGCCTCCAGAGCCCTGTTTCCCTTCGCACAGTCACAATCAGGCAGGAAATGGGTTTGTTGTGCATGGAGCCAGCCTGGTTTTCTCGACAGCAAAAGCTCCCTCCTGACTTTCTCCCTGGGAAGGTCTCCAGCTCTGCTCACCCCCACACTTCTCCATGCAGTTGCCCCGGAGCGATATCAAGCCAAAGCTTTCCATCACCTGGCCTCACCTGTCTCTGCTCTGTGCTCTGGGTCATTTTGCTATGTTAGACCCCCCCTAAACAAGTCAGGCTGTCCCCTGCTTCTTTCCATATCACTGTACAAAACGTGGCTGTGGCACACCCACTGCCTTCCTCTGAGGCTTTGCCCAGGGCTGGACTCTGGGTGCCCTGCAGAAAGAGTTCGCTGCTGGGCAGTGGCAGCGGCAGGGTTCCGGACTGGCATGACCAGACTCTCAATGTGACATTCCCAACTGGCAGGCACCCCCTGACAATAGCTGCTCTTGTTCAGAGAGCAGCAGAAATAATCAAGGGGGGCTTTTTTGTTCTTTTGGGGTTTTTTTCCCTCTTTTTTCCTCTTTTCCCCCCCCCCTTTTCTTTTTTCTTTTTTACATTTTTTCTGTTTTCTCTTTCTCTTTTTTCTCTTTTTTCTTTTATACTTTTTTCTCTTTTTTTTTAGTTTTTTCTCCCTCCCTTTTTTCTTTTATCCTTTATTTCTTTTTTTTTT
>WBNM01046381.1:25958-38681 GCA_013399055.1 Ramphastos sulfuratus | reverse complement strand
AGGTGAGCCAGGCTGTGCCCAGCTGGGCAAGGAGGGCACCAGCAGCCTGACCTGGATCAGCAACGGTGTGGGCAGCAGGAGCAGGGCAGGGATTGTCCTCCTGCACTCAGCACTGGGAAGGCCACAGCTGGAGTGCTGGGCTCAGGTTTGGGCCCTCACTCCCAGAATGACATTGAGAGGCTGGAGAGGGTCCAGAGAAGGGCAAAGAAGCTGGGGAAGGGTCTGGAGCAGAGGGCTGGGGAGGAGCAGCTGAGAGACCTGGAGTTAATCTGGAGAGGATGCAGAAGGAAGACCTTCTCGTTCCCTACAACTCCCCGAGACAAGGCTGGAGTCAGGCGAGCGCTGCTGTCTTCACGCAGCCCCACACGACCACCCCAGACGCCCCTCAGCGAGGTCCCGGCCCCTCAGAACAGGAACGCTCAGTGGTGGCTCCGCGCTTCCTGCTCGCGTCTGATTGGCTGCAGGAGGAAAGGCGGGCCCGGAGCCGGGCAGTGACGTGAGTCAGTGTCCTGCGCGGCTACAACCGGCTAGTACCCCCCGGCCCCTTTCCCGCGCTGCTGGGTGGGACTTGTCAGCCTCTGCAGACCCCAGGCCTGGGAGCTCGGGCGGGGCTGCTGGCAGCCCCGCCCAAACGGGTTGCGATAGTCGCGGGCAAGCGCTCGGCCAGGTCAGTGTACTCGGCCGGCCGCGGTGGGACTGCGTAGAGGCGGCGGGGACCAGTTGATGGGTCCTGGAGATAAGTGCCAGAAAAAGTTTTGAGCCCGAAAGATAGGGAAGGCGCTGGCGGAGCAGTGTCGCTCTCCCCCGCCGGCGGTAGCGGCATGACAGTGCTCGGGGCACTCCGTGGGTTGGTCTTGCGGGGAACTGCCAGCGCCTGGCCCTGACGGCGAGACGAGGACATACGTCGCCGCCGCAGGGGGCGGGCGGCCGCTGAAGCCGGGCGCCACCTAAGCTCCCTCCCACGGCTCCCCACTCGCACGGAGCGTGCCCTTACCACGGCCCAGCCCCGCCCTGCCCCGGGGCTTTCGAGGAACAGGCCTGGCCCCGAGTGCATCCTGCGCGCTCCCTATTGGCTGAGGCGGGCAGTGACGTGTCGGTAGGGGGTGGTGTCGTCCTCGCCTCGCACCGGCCGGGGGCAGCTGGAACCGGTTAGCGGCTGTGCCGCCCCCGCCCTGCCTTCCTTCTCTCTCCTCCTGCTCCGCCCCGCTCCGCGCTGTCAGGCGGCCCCGGGCAGCGGCCGCGGAGCCCGGCGGGCGGAGGAGGGGGCAGGAAGCCTGGACGGGCCCCCACAAGGGCGGTTGGGAGCCGCCAGCAACGCTGGGCCAGGTCAGTCCCCGCAGCCGGACCGGGTTGTGGTGATTGGCGTGGGAGAACTTGGGGCCCGAGCGGGGTGGGTTCTTTTTCTGCTGTGGGGAGGGCGCCGCGGAAGCCGTGCCGTGCTCCTCATGGGCCAGCCTATCTGGCATCGGCTTCCTGCACTGCGACCTGAGGAGCGGAGCAGCGTTTACCCCCGAGGGGATGCGGGGCAAGACGCGAGGTCCGGGCAGCGGGACGGCGGCCGCCGCTCTCCCGGAGGGAGGATGGCTGCGCGCCCTGCGGCGGGGAGGCCAGGAAGAACCGCGCTGCCGGGGCTGAGCGACGGACGTCGTGCTGAGAGGGCAGCCGGCACTGCGGCGGCTAGAGCAGGGCCGGCAGCCTGGCGAGCGCGGCTGGGCGGGCTGCCGGCCGGGGGCACGCCGGGCTTGTTTATTGCCGTCCACCGCCGAAAGCTGGCCCGGGGCGGTCCCGTACTGCGGCGTTATGTAAACAGCCGCTAGGTTGGGACGGGGCGGGCCGAAGCCGGAGGCGGGACACGCCGCCTTCCGACCGGGAGCCGGCCGCGGGGCTGCGTTGTGCGGCGCCTTCGGTGCGGCAGCGGCCAGAGCGCTCGGTCAGGCCCCGTCAGGCAGGCCCTGCTGCTTTCCAGGGCTGTTAGTGTTTTAATTGCTTAAAGCGGGCACTGTGAGGTGGAGGATTGGCCGTCAAAATATCGTAGACGCTCACGGTAGAGGGAAATAGCGGGTAAGTGGAATCGTTTTCTTTTGTCATAAAAGATCGTTCTTTAGTGATTTCTGTATGGATTTCTGTGCTAGCACCGTTGCTTGTAGAAGGACTATAGAAAATGCTAACAAATCAGGGGAATGCTGTTTGGCTTGAACAGAAGCTCCTAGTCTAAACTATCACATAAATTAATCACGGAATCCCATCAGGATGCGTGTTGAAAGGGACCTCTGGAGTTCTTGTAATCCAATCCCTGCTGCTAGAGCAGGGTCACCTAGAGCAGGTTTCCCAGAATAGTGTCCAGGTGAGGTTTGAAAGTTTCCTTTCAAGAAAGAGTTTCTTTGGAAGGAGGAGATGCCAGACTCTCTCTGGGCACCCTGGTCCTATGCCCAGGCACCCTTACAGCAAAGAAGCTTTTCCTTGTGTTCAAGTGAACTCCTGCGTTCTCTTCTCCAGGCTAAAGAGCCCTAACTCTCGAGGACAGGCTACAAGAGTTGGGACTCTTCAGCCTGGAGAAGAGAAGGTTGCCAGGAGACCTTACAGTAGCCTTCCAGTATCTAAAGGGGCCTCCAGGAAGGCTGGGGAGGGACTATTGACAAGGTCTTGCAATGCCAGAACAAGGGGCAATGGGTTTGAAGTGGCAGAGGGGAGATTGAAAGTGGATGTTAGGAGGAAGTTGTTTGCAGTGAGGGTGGCGAGACACTGGCACAGGTTGCCCAAGGAGGTTGTGGCTGCTCCCTCCCTGGAGGTGTTCAAGACCAGGTTGGACGAGACCTTGAGTGACCTGTACTAGTGGGAGATGTCCCTGCCTATGGCAGAGGGTTGGAACTACATGATCCTTCCAACCTTACCATTCTGTGATTCTATGAAACCTGGATTCCAGTTTGTGCCAGCTGTCCCTTGTCCTGTGACTCACCACCACTGAGAAGAGCCCAGTCCCATCCTCTTGACCCTCACCTTTAAGGTATTGAGAAGATCCCCTCAGTCTTCTTCAGGATAAATGGTTCCAAGAGAGACTTAAGAGGCTTTCTCTTAAGCAGAGCAGGTTGCGTCTCAATAAAATGGATACAGGCTTTGAAAACCCCTGAAGNTCACCTAGAGCAGGTTTCCCAGAATAGTGTCCAGGTGAGGTTTGAAAGTTTCCTTTCAAGAAAGAGTTTCTTTGGAAGGAGGAGATGCCAGACTCTCTCTGGGCACCCTGGTCCTATGCCCAGGCACCCTTACAGCAAAGAAGCTTTTCCTTGTGTTCAAGTGAACTCCTGCGTTCTCTTCTCCAGGCTAAAGAGCCCTAACTCTCGAGGACAGGCTACAAGAGTTGGGACTCTTCAGCCTGGAGAAGAGAAGGTTGCCAGGAGACCTTACAGTAGCCTTCCAGTATCTAAAGGGGCCTCCAGGAAGGCTGGGGAGGGACTATTGACAAGGTCTTGCAATGCCAGAACAAGGGGCAATGGGTTTGAAGTGGCAGAGGGGAGATTGAAAGTGGATGTTAGGAGGAAGTTGTTTGCAGTGAGGGTGGCGAGACACTGGCACAGGTTGCCCAAGGAGGTTGTGGCTGCTCCCTCCCTGGAGGTGTTCAAGACCAGGTTGGACGAGACCTTGAGTGACCTGTACTAGTGGGAGATGTCCCTGCCTATGGCAGAGGGTTGGAACTACATGATCCTTCCAACCTTACCATTCTGTGATTCTATGAAACCTGGATTCCAGTTTGTGCCAGCTGTCCCTTGTCCTGTGACTCACCACCACTGAGAAGAGCCCAGTCCCATCCTCTTGACCCTCACCTTTAAGGTATTGAGAAGATCCCCTCAGTCTTCTTCAGGATAAATGGTTCCAAGAGAGACTTAAGAGGCTTTCTCTTAAGCAGAGCAGGTTGCGTCTCAATAAAATGGATACAGGCTTTGAAAACCCCTGAAGAAAAAAAAAAGTTGTTTTGTTTTGTTTTTTGTTGTTGCATGGAGAGCTGTAGGGGGCATTATCCTTGGCATTTGTCCATGTTGTTTCCAAGTAAGGAATGTTGAATTCCTACCTGGTTAAAATCTTGCCAGCCACGTGTTAATAATGAGCAGCACTTCAGCAAGGAGTAATCCAGCCCAGGCTGTTCTGGTTTCCTTGCAAGTGTGCCCCAGCCATTTCCTGCCTTTTTAGAGAACTTTGCAAAGCTGCTGTGACACAGCTGAGACAGAAGAGTCTCCTGGATGACCAGGTATTTAAGAAATGCTGAGAAACATTAAGGAGTTCTTGAAAACAAAGCAGATGTCTTCTAGGTGAACACTGGTATGTCAGATAGGGATCTTGTGTTTGCTTACCAGGACTAGCTTGGCCTTGCAGTGTAGTTAATAGCATCTTAAGGGTCTTTCCCCCCCCCCCTCTATTGCTGTATCCTATTGTGAGGGTGTTTTAGAAATAGAACTTGGACTTTGCTTCTTTCCAGACGTCAAGAGAAGCCTGTTGGTGAAATTCCTGCCTTCAGATCAGAACAGCGTGTTCACATCTTCTATGCAAGTTTGTTTTCTGTCCAGTGTTACTACTGCAATGCAGTATATGGGAGCTGCTTGACTTTGTGGCTGTCCTTCATCACGCAGTCAAGGTGTAGGGGGTGGAAAGGAGGGCTCAGGAGGAACCTTCTGGTTGCTTGGGTGAAAAAGAAGCAGCTGTTTCTAAAAATTTTCCTCCAGTTGTTAAGAGTTTCAGGCTGTTTCAGCTTTGTCATGTTGTCCTGACAAAGATAATCCTCTGACCTAAAATTCTGAACTCCAGCAGTTGTCAACTGTTACTTAATTTTACAGATTTACAGATTGCATTGAGTTAGAAGGGTCCCTCAAAGGTCATCTTGTCCAACCCCCCTGCACTCAGCAGGGACACCTCCATCTAGATCAGGCCTCCGACTAGATTTTATTACATACCTGATTTGTTACTTTTAGATGTACTTTGTAAGATTTCTGATACCTTGTTAGAATCAACCACAAGAAACAAACTATTCCTCACACGTTTTTTTTGGATTTGAATAGGTTCTGTTAACCCATGAATATAAAATGTTTGGTTTAAGTTGGAAGGGATCTTAAAGGTCATCCAGTTCTAATCCCAAGCCATGGGCAGGGACATCTCCCACTAGCCCAGGTTGTTCAAGGCCTCATCCAACCTGGCCTTGAACACTGTGGGGGGTAGGATTTGGGAAAAAAAACCACAAATCCCTGGATTGGGGAAAATAAAGAGATGACCCAATATGAGTTAGCTCAAGATAGTCCAACTTTATTAAGAGCATCAGCACTTCATATATCATTAGTACCATGGTGCATGCGATCACACGCTGCTACTTTCATTACGATTAGGTACAGTAAGTTTAGCACAGATTAGCCAGCCTAAAAGTTAAAGTTCCATAGTCTCCCCTACTTGCAGTTACTTGCTAGTGCTACTTCCCTAGTTTCCCAGACCTTAGTTCTGTAAAAGTTGTTTGTTTCAACTGTATTAACCTCTCAGTCTGACACGTATCCCAAAGTCAGCATAACTCGCAGCTTTCTTAGGCCTGCTTCAGCTCAACATATTCAGGACTTATGTCAAGGCCTGGATTGTACAATGCTTCCCTGGACCCATGTCCATTTTCTCTTAGCCATTCTTCAACAGAACACCTCTAGGCAGGAGGCATCCACAACTTCCCCGAGCAACTTGTTCCAGTGTCTCACCACCCTCATGCTGAGATTTTTTTCCTCATCTCCAGTCCAAATCTGCCCTCCTCAAGCTTCAAACCTCTCCCCTTCACCCTATCACTCCCAGCCCTTGTCAGAAGCCCCTCTTCAGCTCTCCTGTAGTCCCCTTCAGGTACCAGCTGTGCTAACGTCTCCCTAGAGCCTTCTGTTCTCCAGGCTGAATATTAAGGATATAGTCTGAAGTAGCATGAGTTTTTTTGTACTTGAGTAGCCTAATGCTTGAGTAATTGTTTCAAAATTTTGCCTTAACACAGCAGTTTGGTGTGAGTAGGCTGAGATCTCTGCTTGGTGCAGCCCAGCAGCAAATTTGACCCTGGCAGATTTCCTATTGCTGCATGTAGCACAGCTTTCAAGAAGGTAAAACAGAGCTGCAGAGCCTTCTCCTTCAGAGCGCAGTAGGGTGCCTGGAGGTTGTGGTGCCCTGCACCAGCCCTACTCCTGGCAACTCCAGCTGCCAAATGACTTGGCTGGGACTGTGGTACCCTTCCCCTGCTTCAGGCTGGACATCTCTGTGATGTTGATAGGTCTCATGAGTCTCAACTTTTAAGGTGAAGAAAGTTTGCTTAAAATCAGACAAAAATACTGTAGCCTTCTGATCCTTGCCCTATTGATCTTTGTATGCAAACCAGGAGTGATACTTGAAAAGCCTTGAGCAGCTGTTCACTACTTGCAGTAGCTGCAGTGTGCTCCGTGATGAAATGTGTGCTAATGCTATGAGGCAGCCTGTCTGTGCACAGATGGGCTCCACTTAGCTACAGGGAACTAAGCAAAATCAGACATACAGTGCTTAGAAAGATTCTTATGTGAAGAACCAGATGTTGGCAAGTGCCAAGATGCACTCCAAGAACTCATGGCACCTGGAAGTCCAGCTGCCTGATTTTTAATTGTCTGGGAAAAATCCCATTAAGTCCCTATATAAAAAAAAAATAAATCTGTATGCCTGGAGGTCTGAAATCAATCCCACATTAAAAAAAACTAAATTTGGTGAACTGTGTATTACCCTCCTGAAAAATCTGTGTTGTGAGTGATCCTTAAATACAATGTCACCCAGAAGAGTTGTGGGTTTGTAGTGTTGCATCGGAGATGTCCAGTAAGAGTTCAGTAAATGTGGGTTCAGGGTGTTGTGATGGAAGAGAGTTGAAAAAAATGTAGCATGGTGTGTTTTGGTGGAAGTCCACTGCTTTTTGGCTTTATCAGCTTGTTGTCAAGTATAAATGATGAAGGCCATGCAGAAGGTCAAGGTTTGATATGTGTCATCTGGCTTCCAAGTGCATAAACATGGCTTTCGGTCACACTCCATTAGATGCAGGCTGCAGAGGACAGAGGTTGCAAAACTTGGGATTTTCCTCATGTGCTGGAAAAGCAGCATTTGCTTCTCTCTTTAATCTTCATCCACAGAATCGTTTGGGTTACAAAGGCCCTTTCAGATCATGCAGTCCAACCACTCTATTAGACTCTACCAAGGCTGGAGCTAAGCCATGGCCCTCAGCACCACAGCTCTGCCTCTTTCAAACACCTCCAGGGATGGGCATTCAACCACCTCCCTGGGCAGCCTGTGCCAGGCTTTGAGAACACTTTTTGTCAAGAATTTTCTTCTGATCTCCGAACTAAACCTCTCTGGGGGAACTTGAGGCCATTTCCTCTCCTCCTCTCACTTGTTCCTAGGGAGCAGAGCCCAACCCCCACCTGGCTCTAGCCTGCTCTCAAGGAGCTGCAGAGAGCAATGAGCTCTGCCCTCAGCCTCCTCTTCTCCACACTAACCACCCACAGCTCCCTCAGCTGCTCCTCCGTAGCCCTCTTCTCCAGACCCTTCCACACCTTCCTTGCCATTCTCTGGACCCTCTCCAGCCCCTCAATGTCCTTCTTGGAGTGAGTGCCCAAAACTGAGCCCAGCACTCCAGCTGTGGCCTCCCCAGTGCTGAGTGCAGGAGGACAATCCCTGCCCTGCTCCTGCTGCCCACACCATTGCTGATCCAGGCCAGGCTGCTGGTGCCCTCCTTGCCCAGCTGGGCACAGCCTGGTTCACCTTCCCCCACCTGTCCACCACCACCCTCAGGTCTGTCTCTGCTGGCTACTTTCCAGCCACTGCCCCCAGCCTGGAGCCTTGCAGGGGTTGTTGTGCCCCAAGTGCAGGACCCAGCCCTTGGCCTTGTTGGATCTCATCCCATTGGCCTCAGCCCATGGCTGCAGCCTGTGCAGGTCCCTCTGCAGAGCCTTCCTGCCCCCCAGCAGCTCCACACTCCCTCCCTTGTCAGTGCCACCTGCAAACTGACTGAGGGAGTCCTGGATCCCCTCTGTCAGGTTTTTGGTAAAGATACAAGTTGCCCCAAGATAAGCTAATGTGGGAATGCCATTGCTGGGAGTAGAAGCTGCAGGTAAAGCTCCAGGCTGATCCAGGTCTCTGTTCCTTGTTCAGTGCACTGTCAATAAGATGACGTATTTATTTTTGTTACCAGTTCTGATTATTTTCAGGATAAATCTTCCCTGCAGCTCCTGCCAGTTTACAAAGGTAGTACTTTCCTGAAGCTTGGTCAGTTTCTTTCCTCTCTTCTCTCCTTAGATGTCTCTGGGTACCTTTCCTCCTGCTACTGAGTAGAACCACCCATTCTGCAGCCCTTGCAGCCGACTCCCAGTCAACTTTTCGTTCAGATCTATTCTGACAGAGTTGCCCAGAGTATTTCCTGCTTGACTTTGAAAGCTGCATGTCTGTAAAACAACAGAAACAAAAGGTTTGAGACCTTCAGGCTTGTGTCTGCAGTAGAAAAACATCCTGTCTCAAACACTGGCCTGAGGGTGTCAGAAGTCAGAGCCTTGCAAACCTCTTTGAATTACTATTAAGTCTCACTTGGCTTGAGAAGCAGTGTGGTGGCATCTGGCTACGTGGATGCTGTGAATTTTTATCAGTCTGTTTGTCAGCTAGACTGTTACATTCTGGGACTGTCCCAGGTTGCTTGCCATGTGTTTATCTATGCCTGAAATACTGAGTAAGAGATATGGGGCCAGGGAACAGCCAACACCTCTTAAAATATACAGGAAAGGTTAAGGAAATGAAGAGGGGGAACTGGAATAATCTAAAGTTGAAGGGTCATCAGAGGGTTTTATTTACCACAGAACTTGTGAGCCAGGAGGTTCCAATTAACTTTCAACTTGGGACTGCTGAGTAAAGTCCATGTTCTGATGTATTTCAACTAGAACCAAAAGTTAATCTTGGTCTTCCCCATCTCTGATGACCTTGCTGCCTGTGGCTCTGGTATGTTAATAGTTGATTGTGCTCTGCCAGAAGGGGAGTCTGAAATGCCTTTTCTTCCAAGTGTCTTTGGGGCTTCACAGCTCTTTACCAACATCCTCTGGAAGTGCCATTGTCGAATCAACAAGGGAGGGCTTGAGTTTTCCATTAGGTAGGGAAGTGCACTCCTGTTGCTCTTGCAGTCCTTCTGATGCCTGTGAGGACGGGAAAGTTGCACAAGTAAAGCTTTACAGGAAGCAGGAGAGCAAAGAATACATTTGTCATTTCCTCTTTCCCCTTTGCAGCCTGCACTGTGCAACACTGAACATGTTTGTTGTTTTTCCTTTGGGTGTATGGAGGCAAGATAGTGGGTTTCTGAAGTGGCGAGGCTCCTTGTCGCTCCTGCGTGAGGCCGCGGGGAGAGGCGAGGCTCCTCGTCGCTCCTCCCGCGTGAGGCCGCGGGGAGAGGCGAGGCTCCTCGTCGCTCCTCCCGCGTGAGGCCGCGGGGAGAGGCGAGGCTCCTCGTCGCTCCTCCCGCGTGAGGCCACGAGTAGAGCTTTGGCTGATGGCAGGGAAGACCTGGGTTGCACATGACCCATCCTCCTGGGCTGTTGATGTTCCCCTGCTGTAGAAGCCTTGCAAACAGCCTGTTTTATACAGTGAGGGTGGGCAGGGTTCCCTGAGTCAAGCTTTTGAAGGCAGGTCAGCACAGCTCCAGCGATGAGTGCTGCTGCTTTGCAGTTACCATCTTGGGAAGCCTCTGAGGATTGCCATAGGTGAGGGCACACTTTGGGGGTGAGGAGAGTGGGAGAGAGGCTTGAAGTGTGCTGTGGTGAGGGTAAGAATATGTTTCTGTAAAAGCAGGAATCCCTAAGCAGGAAAACACTTGTTTGTTGCTAATGTTGGGTTTTTTTTGTGAAGTGCTGACACCCTTGTGTGAAGGTCTTCCTGGGTGAGCCCCCTTTTGCCTGTGAGGAAATGACAGCGATTCAAGTGTTTGCTTGTGTTTAGTTGCAGTCCTTAAGAGCAGATACTTTTGTACCCAAAAGGTGGTTGCCACGCAAGGGCTTAGAATCATAGAATGGTTTGGGTTGGAAGGGTAATCCAGTCCAACTCCCCTGCACTCAGCAGGGACATCCTCCACTAGAGCAGGTTGCCCACAGGCCTGTCAAGCCTCAGCCTGAGTATCTCCAGCCATGGGCCCTGACCACCTCCCTGGGCAACCTGCTGCAGGCTTCCAGCAGCCTCCTGCTGCACAACTTGTTCCTCACAGCCAATCTCAAGCTGCTCTGCTCTAGTTCACAGCCATTGCCCTCGTCCTGTCCCTGCAGCCCTTTGCCAACAGTCCCTCTGCAGCCTTCTTGTGGCCCCTTGCAGGTCCTGGCTGGCTGCTATTAGGTCTCCCTAGAGCCTTCTTCAGGCTGCACACCCCCAGCTCCCCCAGCCTGTGCCCATAGCAGAGGTGCCTCAGCTCCCTGATCATTTTCTTGGCCTCCTCTGGACCCCCTCCATCAGCTGCATGTCCTTCCTGTGTAGGGGGCTCCAGAGCTGGCTGCAGTACTGCAGATGAGGTCTCACTGGAGCAGAGTGAAGTGGCAGAATCCCCTCTCCATCTGCTGGCTACGCTGCTTTGGATGCAGCCTAGGATGTGATTTGCCTTCTGGGCTGCAAATGCACACTGTCTATGAACTTGTGGTTCCTTGCTGGGTTGACTTTGTTAAGGCTTTTTGAGCGTTCAACACTTTTAATGTAACTGTTGCAACTTGTGGCTCTCCTGAGCAGACAGTTCTGACCCTTCTGAGCTGTCACGTTCTTTACGCTGTCCCTAACAGCTCATCTTCACAGGGCCGAGGAGCAGAGAAGATCTTGCTTTTCTTTGCCAGCTTCTTTGGTGAGGCACTGCTGGAAATCTGAAGGATGAACGTGGGGTTTAAAAGGAGTACCTGACACCTGCTGGTCAGATGATTTGGCTGCTGAGGATTTCTTGGCATTTCCCACTAGGAATTAAATTACTCCTCCTCCTGGGGAGTAACTAGTAACTGGACAGCTAAATGTAACCATTTCCTCCCCCCTAAATAAAGCATTTTTGTTCATGTTCAAAGTAGAGAATGCTTTCTAAGTGCACGATAACACAGAGCATAGGCTTGAAGAACTAGTTTTAGCTTGCTGTGTCTTTAGAGTGCTTTGCTACAGAAGTTAGATAATGGTTGGGCTAGATGATCTTAAAGAGCTTTTCCAGCTGGAGTGATTCTGTGATTGAGGGGGGATACTGTGATAAGATGAAGGGCAGGACTTTGGGCCCCTGTGCTAAGTGTAATAGCTGTAGCTGCAGCTCTGCTGGGGAAAAAAAATCATGTCTTTTTTTAAGGGATGTGAACTAGAGGTTTTCTCCTTCTGAGACACTCTCTTGGACTTCAAGATGGCTTTTGTGCAGAATTTTGACCACTTGACAAAGCCAGCTTATCAGGGTCTCCTTACACGTAGCATGTTCTATAAAAAAGCAATCTTCTCCTGCTGGGTGGTTAAGAGAAAAGCCTACAGGTAGGGACACAGAATTGTCACAAAAGTGGCTGGAAGCTTTATAGATTGCACAGGATTTCAGAGTTTCTTTTCCTAGGCACAGTTAATTGATTTGGGGTAAGATATGCTTAGTTTTGTCAAGTCAAATTTTGAGTTGTGTTGCTTTGGCTTTGGAAATGGCTTTTTGTTATAGATTCGTNACCTGCCACTAGACCAAGTTGCTCCAGCCCAGGCAAAAGCCTTGTTGTTGCTTTGGGGAATTGAGTTCAGGCTTCAGCTGTCTCTTAACCTGCTTTGTAGTCTTTGGCAAGACTCTTTTGCCTATTTATTTCCTATTTGGCTCCTCTGCCTTTACAGTGAAAGAGGGAGAGTGTCAAAGCTAGGACAGTTTGGTGAACACAGCCAGGGCCCTGGACTATTCAGCATCATTATAAATGCACACTCAGGGTTTATATTCTTTCCTTTGAAGTGAGAATTTTGTGTCATCCTGGAGCAGTTTCACAAGCCCAGTTTTACCTTCAGCACTGAAACGAGCTGCCCTTCTGTCTCTGTAAATAACC
This sequence comes from Ramphastos sulfuratus, assembly GCA_013399055.1. NCBI lineage: Eukaryota > Metazoa > Chordata > Aves > Piciformes > Ramphastidae > Ramphastos > Ramphastos sulfuratus. The sequence goes on along the minus strand of WBNM01046381.1, from coordinate 26,634 downwards.
ACTAAAAACAATGTGTCACTCTGAACATACAGAGCACCTCGTGACACACATGTGACAAAGGTCACAAAGGGTGTACCCTTCCTGGGATTCCTCCTCTAGCTTCAGTAGTTTGGGATTTCATCATTTACAGAGATGTTACCTGTGAAAGATGACCTGCAGAACTGGGTTATGTTGGCCAGGACATCTGTTGCTACCATTTTCTTCCTCTCATTTTACCATTGAATAATACTTGTCCCTTAATGTGGACAGAGGTGGAGCCCCCAGCACAGGAAGGACATGGAAGTGTTGGAGCAGGTCCAGAGGAGGGCCACAAAGATGATCAGAGGGCTGCAGCAGCTCTCCTATGAAGACAGGCTGAGAGAGTTGGGGCTCTGCAGCCTGCAGGAGAGAAGGCTGCCAGGAGACCTTGGAGTGGCCTTCCAGTATCTGAAGGGGCCTACAGGAAGGCTGGGGAGGGACTATTTATAAGATCTTGCAATGCCAGGACAAGGGGCAATGGGTTTAAACGGGCAGAGGGAAGATTTAGACTGGATGTTAGGAGGAAGTTGTTTGCAGTGAGGGTGGTGAGACACTGGCACAGGTTGCCCAGGGAGGTTGTGGCTGCTCCCTCCCTGGAGGTGTTCAAGGCCAGGTTGGACGAGGCCTTTAGTGACCTGTACTAGTGGGAGGTGTCCCT
>WBNM01046381.1:0-25681 GCA_013399055.1 Ramphastos sulfuratus | reverse complement strand
GGGCTCCAGGAGAGCTGGGGAGGGACTTTGGACAAGGGCTGGCAGTGCCAGGATGAGAGACAATGGCTTTGAGCTGGAGAGGGAGAAGAAATTGTTGAGAGTGAGGGTGGGGAGAGACTGGCACAGGTTGCCCAGGGAAGTTGTGGCTGCTCCCTACCTGGAGGTGTTCAAGGCCAGGTTGGACGAGGCCTTTAGTGACCTGTACTAGTGGGAGGTGTCCCTGCCTATGGCAGGGGTTGGAACTGAATGGTCCTTGAGGTCCCTTCCAACCTTCCATTCTATGATTCTGTAATCATAATGATTAATTTGCAGCTCGCATCCCAAGGAATATACTTGGATGGTAACAGCCTGGCAACAACTTAGACTTTGATATGACTCCTGTTTTAAATGCTGTAAAAGGATATTTTACATCCATAGTGGTACTGTTGTGGTGGGGAGAGTGGGGTTCTGCCAGCTTTTTTCCATCAGTATCTTGGGGGAGGGTAGAAAATGGAAGCAGAGCCAATCCTGGCTACAGAGGCTATAGGCAGTACCCTCCTGCTGTGGTGCTTTGGAGACTGCTTGGTGTTTCTAGTTGTGAAAGGCTGGAAGTATTGGTAGGAGAGCAGAGCCTAAGGTGAACAGCTAACTGGAGAGCTGTCATCTCTCACAGCTTTTTCCTTGTTCCTTCAAGGTGGTAATCATAGAGTCATAGAATCATAAGGTTGGAAGGGACTTCAAAGATCATCTAGTTCCAACCCCCTGCCATAGGCAGGGACACCTCCCACTAGTACAGGTCACTCAAGGCCTCCTCCAACCTGGCCTTCAACACCTCCAGGACGACAGGGAGCTTGGCTGTGAGACCTTCTCTGTGTTCTGAAGAGGATGCTGTAGAATAGAACAGCAAGAAAGAAATAAGTGCTTATCAAAGGTCATAATCTTAAATGTCTTTTACTTTCCATTGGGCCTCTTTGGCAGCAAAATTATTCAAAACAGGGTGTTTTTTGGTTTATTTTTAAATTCAAATGGTGAATGCTGCATGNCTTCCAACCTTACCATTCTATGATTCTATGTTGATAGTTGCATAATATATTGGATTTAGGAGTCTTGGTGTTGTGCCCAGGGTGGCAGCAGTGTCTTCTGCAACTGGGGATGCTGCTGGCTTGAAAGAATGGTCTGCTCCTCCTTCTGACTTCTCAGACTAAGGTGGCAGCAGTGACTTGCTTCCCTGCCAGTGGGTTTTGTTTCCTCTGCAGCAACAGATGTAGTGTCTTGTTCCTGAAATGTAACTTCTCACTTTTTTTCTCCCATTATAGGAGATTTCAGCTATCCTAAGACAACAGCTCTGCAAGTATGACCTCTTCTCAAGTAACTTTTGAAGTAAGAGGACCATCAGTACCAGGTACCCAAATCACATTTTCTCATCTTTTTGAATGGCTTAACTAGAAGAAAACTGATTGGAGGAACAATGAAAGGCTTGGCTGGTCTGATTTCCACAGAGGTGGGAGGAGATGCTAGTTTAAACAGCAAAATAAATGGTTGTGAAGCACAGGAGTTAAGAAGCTTCATTTAGGAATTAAAAAATGAGATTTGGTAATTCTACCTTTTTCTTCAAACAGCAGTTTCACAGCATGCTGTAGATTTTCATGCTACCTGAAATGGTTACCCTTGCTTTAAAACCCATGTTCTGTCTTGAGTGACTTTTTACTCTATGAATACTGACATTGTGGACCATGATAGTCAGACCTGCATGGACATGCTGGTTCTGGTTTTTATTCATTTTGTCTCCTTTTGAAAATTCTCCATAACGAGATGTGATAGGATCACAGGATCTCAGGGGTTGGAAGGGACCTCTGGAGAGCTTCCAGTCCAAGCCCCCTGCCAGAGCAGGACCAGAGAATCCAGCACAGGTCACACAGGAACACATCCAGACAGGGCTGGAAAGGCTCCAGAGAAGGAGACTCCACAGCCTCTCTGGGCAGCCTGTGCCAGGGCTCTGGGACCCTTACACACAAGAAGTTTTTCCTCATGTTGAGGTGCAGCTTCCTGTGCTGCAGTTTCCATCCTGTGCCCCTTGTGCTGTCCCAGGGCACAGGTAAGCAGAGGCTGTCCCAGTCCCTTCCTTCCTGACCCCAGCCCTCAGCTATTGACAGACATTGCTCAGATCTCCTCTCAGCCTTCTCCTCTCCAGACTAAGCACCCCCAGGGCTCTCAGCCTCTCCTCACCAGACAGTGCTCCAGTCCTTTCATCATTGTTGTAGCTCTTCCTTGCACTCTCTCCAGCAGATCTCTGTCCCTCTTGAACTCGGGAACCCAGAGTTGGAAGCAATATTCCAGGTGGGGCCTCAACAGGGCAGAGTGGAGGGGGAGGACAACCTCCTTTGATCTGCTGGGCACACTCTTCTTAATGTCCCCTTTAACTCTACTAGGAGTTAAAGACAAAAAATGTGCAGCTTAATTCACTCTTCTGTCTGGGGAAAAAAATAATGTGAAATAAATTCCATAACCTAAGTGAGGAACAGAAGGTGTCAGATCATGTAGAACACCCAGACTTAGTGGTGATAAATTGTGCTTCTTACTTTGACCTTTGTCTTTAGGAACTTTGAAAGTCACCAACAGAGTGGTTGCCTAACAGAAGCAGATGAATGTGGGTGCATGGACAGATTAGGAAAATTCTTGTTACAGACTAATTCTAGATGGCATTAAGTGTCTGTCACAGTTTGGGGGGTTGGGGGGAAAGAAAGATAATAACTTATTGGAAGTGCTGACAGCTGCACCATGTGAGACCAATGCAGTGTTTCTCCCATTTGACTGGGACGTGCAGCCCTCAATAAGGAGAATTGATTGTAGAGCATTCTGGAGAAGACTTGAAAGAAGAAAGTGACCTTAGATCAAAGAAAGCACTGAAGTGTCTACAGTGGAGCATTGCAAGCCCTGCTGGGTTTGCCCTGTTCAGAGCATGCTTCCACTGTTGTGATGGCACCGTCGCTAGCAAGGTTGGCTTTGCTCGTGTCACTTATTCTCTCGCTGGTAATACCTGCAGCAGACAGCAAGATTTCAGAGTCATGGAATCCCAGAATGGCTCAGGTTGGAAGTGACCTCAGAGATCATTTACTCCAACCTCCCTGCTATCAGCAGGGATGCCTCTCAGCTAGACTTGGTTGCCCAAGGCCTTGGACACCTCCAGGGAGGAGGCAGCCACAATTTCCTTGGACGATGTCTTTCAGAGTCTCACCACCCTCATGCCAAAGAGCTTCTCCCTCAGCTCCAGTCTAACCCTGCTCTCCTTCAGCTTCAAACCATTCTCCCTTGTCCTGGCTCAGACACCCTCAGGAAAGGTCCCTCTGCAGCCTTCCTGTAGGATCCCTTCAGGCACTGGTAGGCAGCTCTAAGATCCCCCTGGAGCCTTCTCCTCTGCAGGCTGCACCCCCCCAGCTCCCTCAGCCTGTGCTCACAGCAGAGCTGCTGCAGCCCTTGCAGCATCTTTGTGGCCTCCTCTGGCCTCAGTGCAGCAGCTCTGTGTCCTCCTTCTGCTGGGGACAGCAGAGCTGGAGGCAGGATTGGAGGTGAGGTCTCAGCAGAGCAGAGTCAAGAGTCAGAATCCCCTCTCTTGCTCTGCTGCCCACACTGCTCTGGCTACAGTGTACTGGTTTTGTCATATCACCATGGGGGGTAGTTAGTCGGTGGGAGAGGGGTCCTCATTTTGAACACTAATGTGCTCCCTGTGTCCTCACCACTGCCCCTTCCCATTGATGTCAAAGCCAGTGGTTCCAGGCTAAGTGGCAGGAAGAAAAGGGTATTGTCAGTGCAGGAATGATGCTTTGACTCACTCCCTCTAGCCAAACCACTTGTGGAATCGGCACTGGTGATGAAGTCAAACACAATGACGTGGGTGTGTGTTTACATAGTTGTGACATGGAGTGCTTCATTTTTGCCTCATCTCAGCAGAAGGAAGAATGTCACTGATTACTGCCTGTGACTCCTTTGGGTCTTCCTCAGGACACAGTTGCATACCAAGAGACCTTCTGAGTGACCAAAGATTAGCAGTTATGAAATAAGAAGGGGAGCTTCTGGCTTCCAAGTGTACACAAAAATTCTGCTCCAGCAGAGCTGTCCCAAGTGGTGAGATTGCAGCATCAGGGAGGCTGTGGCAAACCTTGAGGCTGAGTGTATGGCCTGGAGTAGCATCCTCTCTGCTGTGGCTGAAGGAACTCTGCCAGTGGTAGCAGCAGATTCCTTGCCAAGGGGAGGTGGAGAAATTGAAGACCCTTGAGCCTGAGCTTAAAATCCAAAGCCAAACCAAGTCCCACTGGATCTACAACTGCCTTTGAAGAGGCAGGTCCAGTTTGTCATCATTGCAGTTATGTCTTTCCTGAGGTAATGAAAGCAGCATTTTACAAGCCTTGGTTCAACCTTATAATGTCAATATTGGGGTGATGTAAGGGTGATCCTGCATTGTGCCAGTGTGCCTTGCTGAGTGATAAGTAGCCTTCCAGTATCTGAAGGGGGCCTACAGGAAGGCTGGGGAGGGACTATTGATAAGGTCTTGTGATGACAGGACAAGGGGCAATGGGTTTGAACTGGCAGAGGGGAGATTGAAACTGGATGGTAGGAGGAAGTTCTTTACAGTGAGGGTGGTGAGACACTGGCACAGGTTGCCCAGGGAGGTTGTGCAGCACAGAAGCACCCAATGTGAGCAAAGATCACATTGGGTGCTCTTGTGCTGCACAACCTCCGTGGAGTTGTTCAAGGCCAGGTTGGATGAGGCCTTGAGTGAGCTGTACTAGAGGGAAGTGTCCCTGCCTATGGCAGGGGGTTGGAACTGGATGATCCCTGAGGTCCCTTCCAACCTCACCATTCTATGATTTACTGAGTGTTCCTAAAGAAGGACAGAATCAGAGAGTGGTGGGGTTTGCAAGGGACCTCTGGAGATCATCTAGTCCAGCTGCTCTGCTAACTAACATGGGAACACATCCAGGTGGGTTTGGAAGGCCTCCAGAGGTGGAGACTCCACAATCTCTTTGGACAACCTGCTTCAGGACTGTGCCATCCTTGAAACAAAGAAATGTTGTCCTTACATTGAAGTGAAACTTGAGGTGTTCCAGTTTGTGCCCACTGCCCCTTGTCCTATCACCTATCACCTCTTAACCTTCACCCTTTAGATGTGAAACAAAGAGTTTGTTTAAAAAAGGCCAGAACACTCTCCTGATAGGCAGCTTCTACTGAGAGGTGTGTCATTGAGATGGCACTTCAGAGATTGCCCAGCAGGTACACTTAAGATATCCTGCATGCTGCTGTTTTAAAGGGATATTAATGCAATTCAGCCTGCTCTTGGATACCTCTGGTCCAGAAGTTCTGACTGTGTGGCATTCAGGTGGTTTTCCCCTCCCTCCCCTGCCAAACCAAGCCATCTGCTCTTGTCAGAACCCACCTGCAGTCCTGTGTGCAGTTCTGAAGCCCCCAGCACAGGAAGGACATGGAACTGTTGGAGCAGGTTCAGAGGAGTCCACAAAGATGCTCAGAGGGCTGCAGCAGCTCTGCTGTGAGGACAGGCTGAGAGAGTTGGGGCTCTGCAGCCTGGAGATGAGAAGGCTGCCAGGAGACCTTGGAGTGGCCTTCCGGTGTCTGAAGGGGGCTCCAGGAAGGCTGGGGAGGGACTATTGACAAGGTCTGGGAATGCCAGGACAAGGGGAATGGGTTTGAAGTGTCAGAGGGGAGATTGAAACTGGATGTTAGGAGGAAGTTGTTTGCAGTGAGGGTGGTGAGACACTGGCACAGGTTGAGGGTGGTGAGACACTGGCACAGGTTGCCCAGGGAGGTTGTGGCTGCTCCCTCCCTGAAGGTGTTCAAGGCCAGATTGGAGGAGGCTTTGAGTGCCCTGTACTAGTGGGAGGTGTCCCTGCCTATGGCAGGGGGTTGGAACTAGATGATCCTTGAGGTCCCTTCCAACCTTACCATTCTATGATTCTATGAAAATGTGCAGCACCTGACCCAGGCAACTGTGTGCAGCAAACTGCAGTGATTGTACTCACCCAGCTGCTTGTGGTCTGCGCGGGTGTGCTTGCGGTCAGCACCCAGCGAGCTCCACTTCTTAATTTGAATTGAAACAACAGATTTGACCAGAAAAGGGATTGCCATTCCAGATGGTCTCTACAGCTCTGTCAGTGAGGTGCTTTTAGGAACAAATCATCCCAGGTGAGTAGGGTTTTTTTTCTCTTGTGCAGCTCCTGGGGCTGCAGGGGTTTCACATACAATCCTAGTGGCAACTCTTAGTAAATTCACCTCTGTAACTGGGGAATATGGACACAGTTTTAGAGGTCTAAGGACTTTCTCATGACTGTTACTTAAGTCTTTGAAGTTCCAGCTATAATATTTAGATAAGACAATCTAGTTTCTCTTTTGTATGTAGGTTGTTTAATCACAGACACAGAGATGTGATGCTGAGGGATATGGTTTAGTCCCAGCTGGACTCAGTGCTCTAAAAGGTCTTTTCCAGCTAAAATGGTTCTGTGTGATTCTCAGAAGTTTGATCTTTGGGAAATGTCAATTGTGGGCTTGAATTCTGTGTTTCCAGGCTCTGCTGTCCCTTCTGCTTTAAAACAGGGCTGCTGGTGTTCTCCTGTGCCTTAGCAGGAAAGCAGTGATGAAAAGCAATCTTTGTGAATTCAGCAGCATTGGTGCCCCATTCCCAGCCTGAGGACAGGAAGTCACCATCATAGAAATTCCTGTCTTGCTTTTGCTAAGATAGATGCTTTTCCTCTATCAATCTGATCCTGTTTTTTTGCTGTTGATGAGGCATGCAGGATAGTTTAAGATAGCTTCTCCCCTTTTCCTTAAACACTCCCCCAATCCTAATTATGGGACTAGTTTGACTTTGGATTAACTTCCAAATGTCTGCTTTGGTTTAAGAGTGACTTTGTTTGAAATTTCACATGTAAGCATTTAATGGAACTGTAGAATCACATAACTGGTTCAGCTGGAGAGCACCTTTTGGATCATCCAGTCCAGCCCTTCTCTGACTCTGCTGAGGCTGGGGCTAAACCATGGCCCTAAGCACCACAGCTCTGCCTCGTTCAAACACTTCCAGCCACGGGCATTCAACCACCAACCTGGGCAGCCTTTGCCAGGCTCTGACAACATTTCCAGTGAAGAAGTTTCTTCCAGTGTCCAACCTAAACCTCCCCCGGGGTAATTTGAGACCATTGCTTCTCCCATGGCTCATTCCCAGGGAGCAGAGCCCAACCCCCACCTGGCTGCAGCCTCCTCTCAGGGAGCTGCAGAGAGCAATGAGCTCTGCCCTCAGCCTCCTCTTCTCCACACTAACCACCCCCAGCTCCCTCAGCTGCTCCTCCCCAGTCCTCTGCTCCAGAGCCTTCTTCAGCTTCCTTGCTTGCCCTTCTGGACCCTCTCCAGCCCTTTAATGTCCTTCTTGGAATGAGTGCCCCAGAACTGAACCCAGCGCTCCAGGTGTTGACTCCCCAGTGCTGAGCACAGGAGGACAATCCCTGCCCTGCCACTTCTGGCCACACCATTGCTGATGGAGGCCCAAGCTGCAGGTGGACCTGACAACACTCTGACTCATCTTCATCTGGCTGTCAGTCACGTTAATTAGATTTTATTTAAAAGCTGTTCAAATCCTCTGGAATTTCTTTTATTTTCCACAGCAAGTTAAAAAGTTTAAGGAAGTAGTGCTTAATTGTACTTCTAAAGTTCACATTTTCCCCTTCTGCACCAGACCCTTGTTTTTTTGTATCTAAAAATGCTGTTGAAACCCTGTAAAGGCAAAATATAAATTGGTCCTTTGCATTTGTGGGGGGGGGGGGGGGGGTGTTTGGTTTGGGGTGTTTTTTTTTTTTTTGTTTTCTTGTTCTAACAGTCAGAGACATCTAAGCTTGATGTTGCAAGGAATGGTTAATGTTAACTGGACCTCCTGGATACCCCAGAATTTCTTCCAGTGCTGTGGTCTTTTGGACTCCTTTCTTTTGTATGCATTAGGGCAGGCAGTGTGCCCTACCTAGGACACCTAGGAGGTGTCCTACAGAGTGGACACCTTTCACCACTGTTTTTTCTGTTACAGCAGGCTGGTTTTATATCCAAACAAAGGCTTGAAAGCATAGCAGCAGCAGTAATTTTATTCCTCTCAGGAAGGCAATTAATTAGATATGTTGTCTTGGGAATAATGCTCCCAACCTCCTGCTTGTCTGTGCTGTCCAGGCTGTTGGGGTCAGCTGTAGAGAGCTCTGCTTTCAGACATGCATTACTGTTGTGAGTTTATATGCACATGTATTTTTTAAAATGCAGAATGAAGGGGGAGAAATGGTTCTCTTTCTGCCTGTTACTCTGCTCTTCTGAGAGCCCACCTCCAATCCTGCCTCCAGGTCTGCTGTCCCCAGCAGAAGGAGGACACAGAGCTGCTGGAGTGGATCCAGAGGAGGCCACCAAGATGATCAGAGGGCTGGAGAGCCTCTGCTATGAGGACAGGCTGAGGGAGCTGGGGATGTTGATCCTGGAGAGGAGAAGGCTCCAGGGGGACCTTAGAGCTGCCTGCCAGTACCTGAAGGAATCCTACAGGAAGGCTGAAGAGGGACTTTTCCTCAGGGTGTCTGAGACAGGCCAAGGGGGAATGGTTTGAAGCTGAGGCAGAGCAGAGTGAGGCTGGAGCTGAGGGAGAAGTTCTGCAGTAGGAGAGTGGTGAGAGTCTGGAACAGGTTTCCCAGGGAGGTTGTGGATGCCTCCTCTCTGGGGATTTCAAGGTCAGGTTGGATGAGGCCTTGCACGACCAATTCTAGCTGAGAGGTGTGGCAGGGAAGTTGGAGTAGGTGAGCTCTGAGGTCCCTTCCAACCTGAGCTATTGTGTGAATAAACATTTTTCATTTCCAGAGATTTTTGAGCAGTGTTGCTGCAGGACGTTTTGGAAGCCATCTCTTAAGAGCTGGGATGAGCAGGNCTGGATGATCTCTGGAGGTCCCAGAGATCACACAGTTCTGTGATCCTGTGGTCCCTCCCTCCGTGAGCTCCACATGGTTGTGTTCCCCCTCACCCAGAACTGTTCTCTGAGCTGGGAAGAGGGAGGTTAGAGAGGTGGTTCGATGTATCTACTTAAAGTATGTGAAGTTTGACCATGTAGGATGTGCTGAGTAATTCTGGGGAGTTTTGTGTACTGATGATTTTGGGGTTTTCTGTTTCTTTTGGGGCTCTTCCTAGGAGAGGTCTTTGCCATATGTGGGAGCTGCAGCGCTTTGGGCAACTGGAATCCGCAAGCCGCTGTGGTCCTCCAAACCGACGATCGGTAAGCTGGGGTTTGGGGGTTTAACTTGTCCCCTTGCAAGTGGCTGGAGTTCTGCAGCAACAAATTTTGTCAGACTTGGAATTTGCAAGCTCTTGACCTACTCATACTGTTAGTAAAACTCTCCAGTTGTTCTTGTGGTTCATAGAGTCACAGACTGCACTGGGTTGGGAGGGACCCTCCAAGGGCATCTTGGCCACCCCACCCTGCACTCAGCAGGGACACCTCCAGCTGGAGCAGGCTGCACAGGGCCACAGCAAGGCTCAGCTTGAATGGCTGCAGGGACAGGGCCTCAAGCACAGCCCTGGGCAGCCTGTGCCAGTGTCTCACCACTCTCCTTCTGCACAACTTCCTGCTCAGGTCCAACCTAACTCTGCCCTGCTCCACTTTCAAACCATCACCCCTTGTCCTATAACTCCAAAGCCCTTGGATGTGTTGCCTTTGAATGTTTTGAATACTTAGGAGTGCCTCTAAGGAAATGTTTGAATATGCTTTACAGATGAGGCTTCTCCCCTTGTAGCTGCTGTATATCAGTGGTTTAATTGTGAACCTTTTGAATAAGAAACTGCTATGGATAATTTTCAGTCTTGTAAACTGCAGCACATTGGAGGAGATGTTCATAGTTTTTATTTCCTTTTTAACCTTGTTGAGTTGTTACTGTGGCTATAAAGAGATGGGAAGAAGACTCTTTGAGAGTTGCATTAATAATCTGAAGTGATTTGTGTGTGTAGAAACATGAGAGTACATGAAAAAAAGTTGAAATGCAGCAGAGGAATTGTTTCCTTACCATGATGCTCTGCCTGTTGCTGTTTGTACAGTGCAGGAAAACAGGGCTCACAGCATCCATTTAGAATTCTGTCAGGGACTTGCTGGGTAATCTTGGCCAAGCTCTTGACTTATTGCATCATGTTTTCCCTAGCTGTTAGATGAAGATGAGAATGCTTGCTACAGCAGAGCACTTCAGACCTACAGGTTGGAAAGTGCCGTTTCAGTTCGAAGTATTTCTCGTGCTTCCTGGCAGTTCAGTCACCTTGAGCAAAGCTCTCATGCAGCAGCAGGCTAAGCTTTGAGAGTATCACTTAGGACAGAGGTATGGCTGAGGTGGCTGCTGGGCTGTGTTTTGAAACTGTTTGGTTTTGGTGTGGTGTTTTGTGTTTATTTTGTTGTTTTGTTTTTTTTCCCCCCACAGTCAGTTATGGAAAGCTACCGTAGAGCTTCCTAGAGGAGTTCCCGTTCGGTATCGCTATTTTAAAGGATACTTCCTAGAACCTAAGGTATGTAAAACATGTTCTAGTTTAAATTTGCTCCTCTTCAGTCCAAAAATTGCCCTTTTTGGGAGTTAAAAGAATTTTGGAGTTAACTTTTATTAGAAACAAGTCTTCAATTGCATCCTATGAACCATTGAAGCACTTGTGGAGATGCAGGCAGTTCACCTGGGGCGATGCATGACCATCTACTCTTACCTTCATTGTGCTTCAGTTTTCTTCTCTCTTTCATGGCAGTTAGGGTTTGAAAAACCCCAGTGCTAGTGAAGTGCCTGGTGCTGTTAGAAAGCTTAAACAGTGTGGTGGAGTTCTCATCAACTGTAGTGGAGTCGCAACAACCTCTAAACTTAGAATTGGAGCTGGACTTCAGCAGGGCAAGAATCCCAAGCAGTAAGCAGGTGCTAGCAGGAGAACACTGCTCAGTGTGAACATGTGTTGAAATTTACCTGGTCCACCACAGGGCTTAAAAGGAGTGCAGATGTTTCTGGTGAAGCATGAGAAATACTAACCAGCTTTTGTGCTGTATAGTCAACATGTGCTAATCTCAAAGGTAAACCAAGGAATGGGCTATCTCAGTCTTTTCTCTAGGTATGTATCCAGGGATTTCCATGACTTGGGAGGAGGGGGAAGCCCAAGGCAGACACAGATGTGTTTTTGCAGGTATTGATGTCAGAGGTGCATGTGGGTTGAGTGTGTGTGTGGCTGGATGCTTGTCTGTAGAGATCATGCTAGGGTAAGGGACCAGAGATGAGGAAACCTTGAAGAGATGTGGTTGAGCAAGCAGCTGTTTAGCTCTTATTAATAACACCTGTAAGAAGTAACCCATTTAACACTCTCTGCTGTCTGTCCTGCTCCATTAATATCCTATAACTATTCACCCTTTACCCTTTAGTTCTTTACTGAAATTGCCATTATGGAAGCTATAGCTGAACGTGCAAAGGAGTTAGAGAATCATCTGGTCTGTGCCTTTTAAGTATCTTAAATCATAGAATGGTAGGGTTGGAAGGGACCTCAAGGATAACGTAGTTCCAACCCCCTGCCAGAGGCAGGGACACCTCCCACTAGTACAGGGCACTCAAGGCCTCATCCAACCTGGCCTTGAACACCTCCAGGGAGCCACAACCTCTCTGGGTAACCTGTTCCAGTGTCTCACCACCCTCACTGCAAACAACTTCCTCCTAGCATCCAGTCTAAATCTTCCCTCTGCCAGTTCAAACCCATTGCCCCTTGTCCTGGCATTACAAGACCTTCTCAATAGTCCCTCCCCAGCCTTCCTGTAGGCCCCCTTCAGATACTGGAAGGCTACTCTAAGGTCTCCTCGAAGCCTTCTCTTCTCCAGGCTGAAGAGCCCCAACTCTTGTAGCCTGTCCTCATAGGAGAGCTGCTCCAGCCCTCCGAATGTTTAAGACACTATAGGACACATAAATGGCTGTCCAGAGCCTGTTAAGTTGTTGTCAGCTGGACTGGCCTGTCTTTCACAGAGGAAACACCTGACAGAGCTGCCAGTTCGGTGAAGGGTGCTGGTTTTCAAAGAAGCAGGAGAGACTGCAACTCTGTTTTCATTGCTGCATGTGAAATAGCCTCATCTGAAACTGCTGAGGCAAAGGAAGGGAAGGCCAATAATAGATCTCTCTTCCTCAGGTCAAACTGAGACCAAAAGCAAATCAATTCTTACAGCTCTGACAGGACTCATTCTTTCTTTTTTTTCCTTTTTTTATCTTTTTAAAATTTTTTTTTCCTTTCCTTTTGCAAATGGCCACAAGTTTAAAATGTAACAAAGAGCAACAGCCTTAGTGCCAGCAGGCTGGCAGCAAACATGCCCCTAGGCCAGGCAGTTGGTGTTGTAACCTGTGCCAAAGCTTACAATGTGTGTTGGTGAGTGTGTTTCTTTAAGTAGGTGCTCTGTGCANCAGAACTGCACACAGTACTTCAGCACTAACACCTCTCAAATGATGCTTCCAAGCTGAAGTGCTTTTTAATCATAGAATGGTAGGGTTGGAAGAGACCTCAAAGATTATCTAGTTCCAACTCTCTGCCATAGGCAGGGACACCTCCCACTAGTACAGGTCACTCAAGGCCTCGTTCAACCTGGCCTTGAACCCCTCCAGGGAGGGAGCAGCCACAACCTCCCTGGGCAACCTGTGCCAGTGTCTCACCACCCTCACTCTCGAGAACTTCCTCCTAACATCCAGTCTAAATCTCCTTAGGTCTTGCTTGTGGTGATCTTGTAAAGTTGATAGGCTTGCTACATAGATCAACCCTCAAGCAGTGTGAGCCTTTCAGATCAGTGCCATGGTCTGCAGTAGGGTCACCTGAACACCTGTGGAGTCTCAAATGCATGTTAAGGTCTGAACATATGAATTTGACACCACATAAGCAAGCAAATCATGCCAAAGGCAGATCTGACTTAAATTAATGTTCCTTTCCTTTTTTGTATCAACTGCATCTTTGAGGATGCTCGAGATGAATATGGTGGGAAAGCTGAGGGTGAGCTGTTTATACAGAGAAACAATAGCTCTTACATCATCCCAAGTATTGCTACAGACTAGATGCAAGGTAATAATTCACTTTTTTTGGGAGAGAGGGAAAAAAAAAAAAGGCAAGTGTTTTACTTACCTCTTTTTTAAAAAGAAGTTCACCATTTGATCTCTGCTAAATTAGTGTGCTTGAAGGCTGGGACAGTGTTATGGGAGTTCAGCTGGTTTGCACAAAGCAAAATTGTGCTGATGTAAAGACAGCATCTTGAAACCCCTAGCATTTGTGTAGGAAGACAAATACATGCACAGAGACTGCTGCAAGTCTTAACTCCTGTATATCAAGAGCTTTTTCTACACTGTAAACATCTTAATAAGACATAGAATGGGTGAGGTTGGAAGGGACCTCAGAGATCATCTACTCTAACCTCCCCTGCCATGGGCAGGGACACCTCTCAACTAGAGTTGGCTGCTCAAGGCTTCATCCAACCAGGCCAGGATGTATCCACAACCTCCCTGGGCAGCCCGTTCCAGAGTCTCAGCACCCTCCTGCTGCAGAACTTCTCCCTCAGCTCCACTCTAACCCTGCTCTCCCTCATCTTCAAACCATTCCTCTTTGGCCTGTCTGAATACCCTCAGCAGAAGTCTCTCTGCAGCCTTCCTGTAGGATCCCTTCAGGTACTGGCAGGCAGCTTTAAGGTCCTCCTGGAGCCTTCTCCAGGCTGGTAAGAGTCACTTAATGAACTAAGACAGTAATTTAAATACATTTGCTTGAGGTTTGTTCTTTTCTTAAACAATCTGGTACCAGTTAACCTCATTGTGAGGATCTTGCTATGTTTCATTCTCCACATACCTTATGTGTAGTGGAGGAAGTGTTGACACACCAAATCCCCCTTGTCTGGAATGTTCTGCATACTCTGTGTTTTAGGAGAGTGTGTTTTTTCTGCACTGCTTGCAAGCTGCATCTTTGGAAACAGTCAGGGANCAATGCAAACCATTCTGTGATTCTCATCAGGTTTGGATTTCTGCCATCTCATTTAGACAAGGATTAGGCTTCTGAAATTTCTCCCCTCTCTCTCTGCCTGCTATAAAACACACAGGAAAAAACTGCAAAGTTCTAGAGAAGAGGGTGTAAGGAAGGATTAATTCTCACCAAACTTCCTCACATTAGAAGAGTTGGTGGGGATGAAAATGAATTAAAAAAAAAAGTACAAACTCAACCATCAGCCCATCAAAGTCAAGAACTTCTTCCTAATGTCTAATCTGAATCTCCCCTCCTCTAGCTTGGATCCATTCCCCCCAGTCCTGTTGCTACCTGACACCCTAAAAAGGCCCTCCTCAGCTGTCTTCAGATCCTGGCAGGCCACAAGAAGATCTGCTCAGAGCCTTCTCTCCAGACTGAACAGCCGCAACTCTCTCATCCTGTGCCCATAACAGAGCTGCTCCAGCCCTCTGCTCATCCTCCATCCTCTGATCCTCATACCTTATTCCGTTAAGCTCTTTTCTTTGCTAACCCTAAACCCTGTTTAGGGTTATTTCTGTCAAGGAACTAAGTTATCCATCCATGTAGCAGGACTTATAAAACTGAATCTAGTAAACTTTTTTTTTTCCCCACACTAGTGAGACTGGTGCTTAATTAGAATTCAAATGAGATTAAAAATGTCCTTTTCTAAAATGTAAATAAATCAAGTACTTGGAATGTGTTAGCAAAGGTAAACTTGGGTCTAGGCTCAGTGATTTCTTTCAGTATCAGAGTGCTTTAGAAAAGCTTTTTGCTAGACTAGTAACCCCTGGGTAACCTCATAGTAACAAAGGAACACCTCTACCCTCACTGCCCTGAGGCAGCAGATAGAAAATACTGAAACTAGATAATCTGGGGCCAAAAGCCCAAGAGATTTTTAATTATTTTTTCAATCCTATTGCCTTGCAAAGTTAGTTTCTGTGCTGCAATTCATAAGCTGTTGCCTTGCACAGTTAATTACCATGGCTGAATGACTTCAATGGTGTTTAGTTATTTGTCTCTTACATGACAGAGAAATCCAGAGAGGCTTTTGTCAGCCATCCAGCATGAGCAGTTGAAGTAGATGAATGTTCTTGAAACATTGTTTTTGGAATGCAGTTGTGTGGAGGTTTGAAGAGCTGCCTTTTTTTTTTTTTTTTTTTTTTTTCCCCCCCCTCTTGTTTTTCCCAATGCCTCCATTCAGGAAGTTTGGAACAGGGCTCCTGAACTATCATTTAAAATACCCACAGAAGTGCTTTAATTGTTTTTCTTTTCTCTTTGTTATTACTGTTTTAAATTTTCCCAAGCACTTCATGCCAGATTGTGCATTAGACTGCTTTGACCCTCTGGCACATGATGCTGCATAAGCACTTCACCCTTAATTTCAAGTGTCTGATGCCTGCTGGCAGGACCCCCTCAGCTTCTGACAGTGACAAGATTTGATTTGAAAAGAAATTTCTTGAGTGTGCCTTAAGAACTTCAAAACTGCATCAGATGGACTTGATGATCTTCAGAGATCCCTTCCAACCATTCTATGATTAGCTACATAAAAATCAAGAGACACAATTTTAGTGGATTTGCTGTTAGAAAAGCCCCACTGGTCTGTGTTAGTAGAGAGGGATCAGTGTTCTCCAGTGCCACCTCTATAATGTCCCTGGGGTGCTGGATGTAACATTTGGATAGATGCCCTTTTGAGACTCTCCTAGCAGAGGCTGGCTCTTTAGGTAATGTTGCTGAGAGACCTGCTTCTCATCCAGGCTACTCTGAGCTGATGCTTGGATGTGCTCAGTGTATGCCACTGAAATGACATCAGCATGGTAAGCTCATGGGGACACAGTGGCTTCTCTTACCTGGAATGTAAACACAACTTAAATGTCTGGAAATAGAGACTCTGAGCAGGGGTTGTGAGAGAACTCTTGGTCCTGTTTGTGCCTGCTCTCTAATCCATTGCCTTTTATTCCAGGTGGCTCTCGGCATGCCAAGTGTTGAGGGTTTCTGGGCTTCAATGCAGGATCAAGAGTACATCAGAATGAGTTCCTTTTGGGGGATGGGATTTTGCTCAACCTATCCAGCACACTCTGCTTGTTGTTGGGATGATGTTGCTCAAATTCTCTTTCCTAAGTTTAGGACCTAAAGTTAAAATGCAGAGTTGCAGTAGTATAAGAAATAAAGCTCTCTTGGTATTTTAATATAGTGTGTTGAGGAGGTCTGCTAAGGAAAAGCTTTGCTTGGCTCATGAAGAAAGGAGGTTAATCTGTGTTAGAACAGACTTGGCAGTCGTAGAATCATAGAAGGGTTTAGGGTGGAGGGGATGTCGAGGCTCATCGAGTCCCAGCCCCCGGCCATAGGCAGGGACACCTCCCACTAGAACAGGTCACTCAAGGCCTCACCCAGCCTGGCCTTGAACATCTCCAGTGAGGGAGCTTAGTTATAGAGAATTCAAATGAGATTAAAAATGTCCTTTTCTAAAATGTAAATAAATCAAGTACTTGGAATGTGTTAGCAAAGGTAAACTTGGGTCTAGGCTCAGTGATTTCTTTCAGTATCAGAGTGCTTTAGAAAAGCTTTTTGCTAGACTAGTAACCCCTGGGTAACCTCATAGTAACAAAGGAACACCTCTACCCTTACTGTCCTGAGCACAATCTCCCTGGGCAACCTGTTCCAGTGTTTCACTGGAAGGAACTTCTTCCTGACATCCAGTCTAAATCTCCCCTCTTCCAGTTTAAACCCATTCCTCCTCATCCTGTCATTACAGGACCCTGTCAATAGTCCCTCCCCAGCCCTCCTGGAGAGCTGGCAGGCCTGCATGCTGTTAGGATAAGACAGCCTCCATGCTGCAAAACAGCTTTCAGCTTCAGAAACTGAGGTTGTGCTGTGCAAGTGTGGCTCTCCAAATGTGAAAGGAGGGAGAAGCAGCTTCTCATTACCTCTCCTGCTAGAAGTCTCTCAGTGATGGTTGTGGCAGCAGGGGAGGAGGTGAGCATTAAATTAAAGCTGCCCTGCAGCAGGAATAAGCTGACACCAATAGCATCATTGGAGTGGTATTTAGACCTATCCTGTCTTTAAAACATCACTGTAAGCATGCCTGGTTTATTCTGGCCTGACCCTTCAGTAGAGATGCTTCAAAATTCATTGGAAGAACTGAATTTGCTTTTAGCTGAGACTTACAGATCAAGTCCCACTTCCTGGGTGCTTTTAAAGTCCTTGATGTCAGCTCTTGGCTCCAAAAGCACAGCAGGTGACAGGTGTTGGATATGTGGCAAGGAATCCCAGCACCTGCTAAAGCATTTCCTCAGTGAGCTGGGAGATAACAAAGTCTTGTGGTACTGTCCTTACCCTGCTGAGTTTGAAGCTTCTCTGGGTGTCCTCCTTGATCAGAAACCTATTTCCAAGGACAAGTTGGGATTGAAGCTTAGATGACTCCTGGCAAGAGTAGCTAATCTTGTTGAAAAGAAGAGGGACTTGGACCCAAAGCACCAAAATGAGAAGCTCCACAGTGACTGGACAGGGCTTCTAATGACTGCCAGCAAAAATCACACAGTGTGAAGGGAAACTGAGCTGGGAATCAAATATCTCCTTCCTCTTGATAGCCACTGAGTACCCGAAAGCTTTGACCTAAAAAGCTCTTTCAAACTGAGATTGTTCTGAAAGAATCATAGAATGGTAAAGGTTGGAAGGGACCTCAAGGATCATCTAGTTCCAACCCCCTGCCATAGGCAGGGACACCTCCCACTAGTACAGGTCACTCAAGGCCTCCTCCAACCTGGCCTTGAACACCACCAGGGAGGGAGCAGCCACAACCTCCCTGGGCAACCTGTGCCAGTGTCTCACCACCCTCACTGCAAACAACTTCCTCCTAACATCCAGTTTCAATCTCCCCTCTGCCACTTCAAACCCATTGCCCCTTGTCCTGGCATTACAAGACCTTGTCAATAGTCCCTCCCCAGCCTTCCTGTAGCCCCCTTCAGATCCTGGAAGGCTACTCTAAGGTCTCCTGGAAGCCTTCTCTTCTCCAGGCTGCAGAGCCCCAACTCTCTCAGCCTGTCCTCACAGCAGAGCTGCTGCAGCCCTCTCAGCATCTTGGTGGCCTCCTCTGGACCCACTCCAACACTTCCATGTCCTTCCTGTGCTGGGGGCTCCAGAACTGCACACAGGACTGCAGCTGGGGTCTGAGGAGAGCAGAGCAAAGGGGCAGAATCCCCTCCCTTGCCCTGCTGCCCACACTGCTCTTGCTGCAGCCCAGCACACAGTTGCTGTCTGGGCTGCACTCACACTGCAGCCTCATCTTGAGCTTTTCATCACCCCTGACCCCAGGGTCCTTTTCCTCAGGGCTGCTTTCAGCCATTCCTCACCCAGCCTGGAGCTGTGCTTGGGATTGTGCCTACCCCGGTGCAGGACCTTACACTTGGCCTTGTTGAATGTCATGAGGTTGGCCTGGGCACACCTCTCCAGCCTGTCTCTTCTGACTGTCTGACTTTTGGCTGTGTTTCTCATCATAGAATCATGAAATGGTAAGGTTGGAAGGGACCTCAAGGATCATCAGGTGTAGCCTTTGAGGGACAGTAATTTGTTACTTTTGCTGAGAGGATCTGATTTACCCTACTTCCCCAGGAAGTAATTCTGTTACTTTAGATGAGAGAATCTGATTTCATAGAACCATAGATTTATCCTGCTCCCAAGGAGAGCCTCCAGGGACTCGACTGGACCCTGTTATGTCTTTTTTTTCCTTCTGACACAGCAAAATCCCTTGCATTGAGGTTTCAGTTAGCTGGTAAAGAAGCTCTTGTGCACCACAACTGAAATTACTGCGTTTTATAGACAAGTAAATTCTGAGGGAAGAACCCCACCCCTGCAAACTGCTAACTGGATGAGGAGCTGCTGAGTGCTGTTTGGAATTAGAGCTGTGGGAGATGTTTTCTTCAGAAACCATTGCTGTAAGATCTTAAGGAAAAAACAAAAGGCAGCCTGCTGAATGAGTCTAGAGACACTGTGGGGTTTTTGGATTGGAAGGAAGTCCTGCAGAGTAGCTGTAAGCTGTAAAGATGAAATAATTCCATGTAACCTCTCCACCTTGTCACCTGCAGGGGTAAAACTGAGCCTGACCTGCTTGCTTTGTTTTTTTATCTCGTGTCTCTCTCTCTGTCCCCACCCTACCTTCTTGGTTTTTCTTCCTTAAACCTATAAGATTTAGCTCCCAACCATCCCAAACAGCTTCATGGGTAGAAAAAAAAGGAAAAAAAAAAAAAAAAAAAAGAACCCAAAACAAATCAGATCTACCAAAAGAAATTATTGCAAGACATTTAACTTTTAAATTACAGACTATCGATGGTCCCTGCGAAGTCATAGTTCACACGTGGGAGACTCATCTACAACCAAGATCAATTACCCCTTTAGGTATGGGCATCAACTGCATCTGTTTGAGGCATATGCATAAGACTGCTAATATGCTGCACATTTGGTTTAGAGGGATTGATAATTACAGTTTTGAATGATTAATATGTCGGAGGTATAAAGTTTTGGGGTGTTTGGTTGGTTTTGGGGTTGGTGGTTGTTGGTTGGTTGGTTGGGTTGGGGTTTTTTTTATGCACAACATGGGCCTTACTCTCAAAATATAACCAAGAGGCTTAAAAATGGAGCGGATGTGGAATCTTTTGCTGCCATCCTTAAGATGATGTGGGTTATTGGTTTGGTTTGGGGGTTGGTTGGGGTTTTTTATTTTTAAAATTTTTAAATTAATTTGGAATGTTCATCATTTTCTGTAAGCTTAATTCTTTGAGACTAAGGATCCATGGTTGGTTTGGGGTTTTTTTTTAATTAATTTGGAACGTTCATCATTTTCTGTAAGCTTAATTCTTTGAGACTAAGGATCCATGGTTGGTTTGGGGTTTTTTTTTAATTAATTTGGAACGTTCATCATTTTCTGTAAGCTTAATTCTTTGAGACTAAGGATCCATATTATTATTGTTTTACTTCTGTATTTTTTTTCCAGAGAAAATGTGGGGAGGGGGAGGGTAGAAAGTCACTGCTGGCTTTTATTGAACTACTCTTTCATCAGGAAATTTTTTTAAGCCACAATTCTGAGTTAGGCTTCTTTAAGTGAATGCATTAATGTAAGTTGAAGCTCTGCTGGGTTTCCTTACCCAGCAGCATAGCAGAAATGCCTTTTGCTGGAAGGAAAAGTGGCTTGCAGGTTTGCATGCAAGTTCCTCCTGCTTTTCTCAATGGGGGGTTGGGGAAAAAAAAGCTTGTTTGGTTTTGGGAGCTCTTTTTCAAGTGACTGAAATAACCTTGAATGCAGCTTGTGATTTCCATCTGTGCTGCTGTGGAATGGCATGGGTCATGGCTGTCCTTTCTAGGGTAGAAAGGGATTCTTTCCTTTGCACTTAGCTGTTCATCTCTCTTAAATACCTTCTGATGCATTGGAAAGGTGTCTGGTCCTAAAGCAACGTTGTTAATAGTGAATAGTACTACCCATTGTCATGGTGGTGTGTGTGTCCCCTCCTTTTGTTTTCCAGATTTTTGTTGTGTTTCACTTGAATTAGCTGTGTCTCTGTTCCTGTAACAAGGTTATGCTTCTCTATTTGTCCCTAACTAGCTAGGGAAACAGCCTCTCCTCTGTCAGGGTCTAGATTTTCTCTCTAAATTTGGATAACACAACCACTTCAGATTTATTTTGTCCTCCCCCTTCTCAGGGTCTAGATTTTCTCTCTGAATTTGGATAACACAACCACTTCAGATTTATTTTGTCCTCCCCTCTGTCAGGGTCTAGATTTTCTCTCTAAATTTGGATAACACAACCACTTCAGATTTATTTTGTCCTCCTCTCTGTCAGGGTCTAGATTTTCTCTCTAAATTTGCATAACATCAACCACTTCAGATTAATTTTGATTTTCCCCCAAGTAATATTCAGTGCTTCATGAGGAGCCTTTAAGGAAGTGCAGCAAACTCAGGATGTTAGCACTTGGTCATTATAATCCTAAATATAATTAGCCTGTGGTTATGAAAAACTTCATTAGCCTGTAGTTATTAAAACCTGAGGGCAGGTCCATGATTCCTCATAGGTAAGAATGAAATTAGTGGCTGTAGAGACTAAATGTTGTGAAGTTTTCTGTTTTGAGGACAGTGTAGTTTTGTTTAGACTGCTGCAGTTCAACTACTGCTGGTGAGTTTACTTAGTGCCTTAAGATTTAAGTTCCTAAAACTTGGGAGAGGGCAAGGATGAAAGTAAAGGTGAAGTGAGTGTGTTAATTATTTCACCCTGAGTTGGTTTTCTTCCCTGGGGGCAGGATAAGCTCTAATCATAAATGTGCAGGACTGCTTTCTTGTCTCCTTGCAAGGACCTCCCAACAACTTTGCCACTAACAACAAAAGCATCTTAGGTTCTGGCAGGAGAGAAAGAGCATCACAGGGTGCTGCAGCAGCAAGCTAGGGAGCTCTGCAGCCTTGCTTTCCTCAGCTCAAGCTACCTGAGATAGAACATCTTATGGCATTCTGTGTGTTTGGGTTTTCTTGCAGAGACTGAGCAGTAGCATCGGTGGGGGAAAGGCTTTATAGGAGATGGCAGTAAAGCTGCTGCTGCTTTGGCTGTTTCTGTTTTTTCTGCCTTTGTGTTTTTCTTAGATGTATTTTTTTTAAGAAGTGGAAAAGTAGAATGAGTTGAGCTTGTCAATGATTCTCTCTCTAATGTGAACACTGATTAGTTTCTTTAATTCTTTTCCCTTTTGATTCTAGAAAATGAAATCACAATCGACGATGGATACTTCGGGATCCGTAGTAAGTGAGAGTCTTTGACCTTTCCTCTTGCCCACATATTTAATTTTAACCAGATTATGTTGGAGTTGGAAAAAAAATACTGACAGGAATTAACCTGGAAGTGATTGATTTTTTTTTTTTTTTTTTTTTTCTCCCCCCCTCCCCTTTTATTTTCTTTTCTGCTTATATGGTTGTGTTTGCATCCAGCATTTGTGAATTCACACCTGGGCTGTAATGCCTCTGCCAGGAAGAATTGAAATATCAGAGTACTGGTCTTAAAGGTTGAAATGTGCCCATGCATGTTTGTAGCTACAGAAGAGATTGGTTTCTCTTAAAACCTGGCCTTAGCAAAGCTCCCCTGCCTAGGAAACAGTCACTTACACTAGTAGTACTCAGCCTGCCTCTTCAGTTAGACACAGATTTGCCTAAACCTCTCTTAAGCTGAAGCTTCATGTTGTTGTGCCTGCCTGTGTCTCACTTAGATAGTTCTCACCCACCTCTCACCTAATCCCTTGGCACCTAAGGTAACTGCCATGTCTCCTACAACTCAGAGCTTTTCCATTTCTCTTCATGGTGTCAGCAAATTATGGGCTTTGCTAGGAGCTCTTCACAACTTCCAGGCTCTGCTTCAGCATCTGCTCTGGCAGCCTGTGTGTTCTGCTCATCCTCTTTGTGGGCTTTCCTTGTCCTGATGGTGAGGCTGAGGATTCTCCTCCATGCTTTTTCCCCATCATAGCTCTTGCTATATCCTGTCCTGACTTACACTGCTTTTGCTGGCATTGATATTGACAAACTGAGTCTCACTCCAGGAGAGACATTGAGGGGCTGGAGCAGGGCCAGAGAAGGGCAAGGAGGATGGGGAAGGGTCTGGAGAAAAAGACTGGGGAGGAGCAGCTGAGGGACTTGTGAGTGTTTAGTGTGGAGAAGAGGAGGCTTAGGAGAGATCTGACTCTACAACTCTCTGAAAGGAGGCTGAAGCCAGATGGGAGTTAGTTTCTTTTCCCTAGGAACAAATGATAGGAAGAGAGGAAATCATAGAATGGTAAGGTTGGAAGGGACCTCAAGGATCATCTAGTTCCAACCCCCTGCCATAGGCAGGGACACCTCCCACTAGCACAGGTCACTCAAGGCCTCCTCCAACCTGACCTTGAACACCTCCAGGGAGGTTGTGGAGCACAGAATCACCCAATGTGATTGCCTATAGCCTCTGTAGCCAGGATTGGCTCTGCTTCCATTTTCTACCCTCCCCCAAGATACTGATGGAAAAAAGCTGGCAGAACCCCACTCTCCCCACCACAACAGTACCACTATGGATGTAAAATATCCTTTTACAGCATTTAAAACAGGAGTCATATCAAAGTCTAAGTTGTTGCCAGGCTGTTACCATCCAAGTATATTCCTTGGGATGTGAGCTGCAAATTAATCACAATTATTATAAAATCTTAGAATGGTAAGGTTGGAAGGGACCTCAAGGATCATCCCCCTGGCATAGGCAGGGACACCTCCCACTAGCACAGGTCACTCAAGGCCTCCTCCAACCTGGCCTTGAACACCTCCAGGGAGGGAACAGCCACAACTTCCCTGGGCAACCTGTCCTCAAGTTGCACCTGGAGAGGTTTAGGTTGGATGTGGGAAGAAACTTATTCCCTTGAAGGATTCTCAAAGCCTGGCACAGGCGGCCCAGGGAGGTGGTTGAATGCCCATGCTTGGAGGTGTTTGAAAGAGGCAGAGCTGTGATGCTGAGGGCCATGGTTTAGCCTCAGCCTAAGGAGATGGAGAGTGGTTGAATTAACTCTTAAGAGTCCTTTTCCAAGGAAAACAGTGCTATGGTTCTAGAAGCCAGCAAACAATTCCAGTGTCCACTGTCTGGCTTTCATAAAAGACAGGTGAGAAATTGCACTCAGCTGCTGGGAAATACTATTGAGCAAGGCTGGTGCTGAAGAGGGCAGTTGGTGTTTCTCTGTGTCAAACTCTCTAGGTTTCCCTCAGGTGAGGTTGTTAACATGTTTTCTGCTCTGCTTCATGTGTGCCAGATGGCATTGAGACTGTGGATGCTGGGTGGCTGACGTGTCAGACGGAAATCAGGCTGCGCCTGCATTACTCGGAGAAGCCTCCTGTAGTGATCTCTAAGAAGAAATTCAAAACATCAAGGTTTAGGTAAGAGCTCCTCATCTCACTTTGCAGTTTAGCTGATAGTAGCTGGCAATACAGGGGATTCCTTCTGTGCTTCATTTAGCCTTTCAACAGGTTTTGGCTTCACAGAATCACAGAAATATCCAGGTTGGAAAAAGCCCCTCAGGATCATCAATTCCAACGCAGAGGAGGCCATGAAGATGGTGAGAGGGCTGGAGCAGCTCTGCTATGAGGACAGGCTGAGAGAGTTGGGGCTCTGCAGCCTGGAGAAGAGAAGGCTTTGAGGAGACCTTGGAGTGACCTTCCAGTATCTGAAGGGGGCTGCAGGAAGGCTGGGGAGGGACTATTGATGAGGTCTTGCAATGCCAGGACAAGGGGCAATGGGTTTGAAGTGGCAGAGGGGAGNTGGGAAAAAATTCTTCCTAATGTCCAGTCTAAACCTCCCCAGTCACAGCTTGAGGCCATTCCTCTTGTTCTGTCACTAACTACCTGTGAGCAGAGCCCAGCAGCAGCCTCTCCACAACCTCCTTTCAGGTAGCTGCAGACAGCCATGAGGTCTGCCCTCAGCCTCCTCTGTTTCACACTAACCATCCCCAGCTCCTTCAGTCTCTCCTCATCAGATTTACTCTCCAGGCCCTTCCCAGCTTCCTTGTCCTCCTCTGCACTGGCTCCAGCACCTCCACATCCCTCTTGTAATGAGGTGCCCAGAACTAGACACAACCCTGGAGGTGAGGCCTGACCAGAGCAGAGCCCAAGGGGACAATCCCCTCCCTGCTCCTGCTGGCCACAGCATTTCTGATCCCAGCCAGGATGCTATTGGCATTCTTTGCTGCCTGGGCACACTGCTGGCTCATATCGAGTTGTTTGTCTATTACATTCCCCAGGTCCCTTTCTCCAGGCAGCTTTCCAGCCACAGTGCCCCAAGTCTGTAGCATTGCTTGGAGTTGTTGTGGCCCAAGTACAGGACCTGGTATTTGGCTTTATTGAAGCTGTTGTTAGCAGTGATATCCTGTCAGGCTTGAGCACTGTTTCAATCTGGTGCTAACACTGAATCAGTGCTGTAGCTCATTTTGGTGCTGTAAGGCACTGTCAGAAGAGTTTCTTCTCTTCCAGCAAATGCTCAGAACCATTCTGGTTTCACTGCTGACTTTATGCTTTCTGGTTCTTGCTTTCCTGATTGGTTACTAAGCTCTTGAATAATTGTTAAGCAGGAGGTAACAACAGGCAACTCTCACAAATCCTTATTCTGTACTGGCCTGGGTGTTTGGGGAGGAAGTGGGGTGTTAGTGAGGTTCTGCTGAGAATTTCAGTGAGTTGTCTTCTTTGTTCTTCTTGAAAAGAGCAGGATGGAAGCAGAAGCTGAAGTGGAGGGGAGAAGGGAGAAGGCTTCAATGGTTTTGGTTGCTTACTACTATTTCTCCTTGCCCAAGTAAAGAGCTTTCCCCATTTGCAGTTCATTGTCAGCTGGTGTTAGAGATTTGCAGTTAAGGCAGAGCTAATCTAATCACTGCTGTTGCTGGTTGGCTGGGATTTTATGTGCAGAGGTGTCTGAAACACAGGTATGGACTGACAGAGTTGTGGGTATCTTAGTCCTGATGTTTTGAGGCCTGCACTATTGCCCTGAGTGGTTGATTCCTCTCCTCTTTTGACTTTCTGTCATCTGTAGCTCACTCTCTCTGATGTACAGCTCAGTTAACCTGGGAGTTACTTCTGTACCTTGTGCCTTACTTTGATGGGCTGATGCTTGAGTGTGTACTTTTTTTTTAAACTCATTTTCATCCCCACCAACTCT